>JAAAKO020001008.1:0-21462 GCA_010015015.2 Bolitophila cinerea | reverse complement strand
GAACGGATGCGCATTGGATGTGTGCGGATAGGCATCCAGTTTGATCGGGCAGAAGTGGTGACATATAGACACTTTCCAATTGCACTATATATCACCAGAAGTGGCGACATATAGACACTTTCTGAAGAAATCGGCCCTAAAAACTCTGCTATTACTATTTGTTCTCGCAAAAAGAATGTCGACCCGCGGTCGAATACGCAATTTTTATTTAGTTACAGTTCCCGACACCGCCATAATGTTTAGAGCCACTAACGCAAACCTAGTAATCGACACTGCGTGCGCAGCGCCGTTGCCCGCTGTCTGCTTATTTGCTGCTACTCTGACATCTGCATATTTCAATATGGCGCTCACACTTAGTTTCATGTAATTTTTTTTTGTAAAATGCAAAATTGGCTAGCGTACCGTCGAAGGTGTGTCTGTGTGTGAAAGAAATGGTGTCGCGAGTGTCCCGCTAGGTGTTAACGGGTCCTCCGACACTCACCTGACCGTGTTTGATCCGAAAACCGTGAAGAGCTTGCTCGCGCAAACAAATAATAAATCGCCGCATGAAAAAAAAACCCGTGTCGTTCGTGTCGGCTGCTTACCCAGTGTGTGTATGTGTGTGTGTGTGTGTTTTTGTGCGTTTTGTGAAAATTGTATCCACAGGGAAAATATCGTGCAATATTTCCTGAAAAGTGAATACTATACCGGAATAGTAGACCCATCGTCAAGACCAGACCACAAATACCACTATCGTTTTCGTCGTCTGCGCGTATTCTGTGTGCATGCCAAAACAAGTATTTTGATAGATCACCTAGATTAAGCAAATAGTGAACGGGGGGGCGGGCGTTAAATATTTGTGTTTTGCCTAAAAAATGTGGAATATGATGTGTGACGTGATGCCGACCATTGCTGAGGACAACATCTCGCAGCGGTCGTCCCAGTTTAGCGGTGAAGATGCAAATTTTGAACAACTCATGGTGTCCATGCTGGACGAGCGTGACAAGCTCATGGACAGCCTTCGAGAGGCCCAAGAGCGTCTTGGTGAGTCAGATATGAAGCTGACGGATGCAGAGAAGGAGCGAGACAGTCTACAACGTCAGATAAACGCCAACTTACCGCAGGTTAGTGTTGCGCAAACAATTCTTAATTCTCATCTATCGTGATTGCAAGCACCAAGCAGGCACTCTAGTTCCGGCTTAAAATATTCTACGTGTGTGTGTGTGTGTGTTTATTTTCTTTTTTTAATTTTATGAATGAAATTTTCAAAATGAGCCATGAACGAAAGGGAAATTTATTAACGCCTACATTGGTATGGCCTACGGGGTTATTCACCTAATACTTTGGTTCTCTTTCTGTCTGTGTAGAAAAAACGAGACAGTTGCTTATGTGTATACGTGCGTTTGTACTATACTATACGTTCGTGTGGGCTTTAATGAATCCTTTTTGCTTGTGTTTTTACGCTTTCTGCACTATTCTTACTTTTTTTCTCTATTTATTTGTGTGATTCATCCGAATTGCATTCGCTACTCATGGGAGTGTTTGTATGTGTTTTGTGTGTGTTTGTGTGTGTGTGTGTGTGTGTGTGGTGTTTTTGCGTGAACGTATTGAGTTACCTAAAATATATATATATATACATTACAAAAAATGTGTGTACAATGAAATCGACTCTGTGTTATCTCTCGGATACAGGTCGATAACGGCAACACATACATATTTAAACACATACGCACGCACAAAATAATAATATATATACTTTCCGTTGTGGAAGTTTCGCTATCGATAATGAGTTATTTAGTATCGGTGTTGGTATGTGAAGTATGTAAACCGGTTCTTCGGACGATAATTTACTCTAAAAATGAAAACGTATGTTTACTTTTGCATTGATGAAGTACAGTGGTGGTCTTATAAAAGGCGATTAGGTATTTTTTTTTGTTAAGTTATTAAAATTTGTTTGAGGTAATTTTGATAAATTTTATTAAAAAGACTTCGGTTTGTAGAGGGTACCTTATCTCAGGCATCGCAGTTGTTCTCTATTTAGAGGACTTGGTCTCTATATTTTTACACATATTTTCAATTATTTTATTAAACTTATGCTCCACTTTTGTATTTTTATTATTTTGTGACAATTATAACACAATTAGAATTTAATGAATTACTACAAAGTAATAGTACTATGAAAAGTGTGATAAAAATAAAATTAAACAAATGAAGATTGTTCTTATGTTCTTAAAATGTAATGTGACCTAGTAGTAAATAAAAATGTATTTCATTGTCTTATTGAAAATGTAAGCAATATATTAAAAAAAATGTATATAAATAAATATACACATTATTCCTTAAAAGTAAAACTCTTCTAAACATGTTGTTTTTAAGAGATAGTAACATAATGTACAGTCATTTAGCATTTTTTGTTGGTTTAGTTTTTTTAACTGTTAAAAATATGTTGTTATATTAAAGTGATGAAGGAAGTTCCAAAGAGAAAACTGAAAAAAAACAATCTACTTTTTAGAGCCCTGTCGTAGTTTTAAATACCTAAGGCAAAGGGCGATAATTAGCTGAACATAAATACATGCTCCCTTGAAATGTTCCTGCTTATTTAATTTATTAGATATTAATTATATTATATTAATTAACATATATTAGTACCTTCTAATGGGACATTTAAAAAATAAAAATATATAATTCTTCAAAAGTTTTGTATTTGTGGTCAAGGTTTTAGCCAAGTAAAAAATATTTTCAAACAATATAATCAAATTTCAATTGAAATAAAAAAGAACGATTTTTGATCAAATTTCCGATTAAAATAGACAGTGTAGCTAAACTTGGTGTGTATTTCTGTTTTTTTTTTAAAAAAATTAATAAATCTATATCTAACAAAAGAAACACTTCTGCATCTTTATAATTAGATTATTTTTCAATTCATAAAAAAACTGAATGCTAATAAAATAAGTGGAATCGCAAAAAAATTGTGCATATCCAAAAAATATTTAAAAAACATGATAAACCTTTATTTAATAAAAGCCTAATTTTTTTTATTGGAACGCAATCTTGTTTTTTTTGGAAAGCTTTTTTAGGACTCAAGTATTTAATTTGGCACTCACATAATATTTATCCAAAAATAATTATAAAATGACTGTCTAGAATTTCGGATGTCTCTATTTTTTATAAAAAGGCCTCTAAGTCTCTACAGATTTTTAAATTTTCGCTATGATGCCTGTTATATGGCGGACCTCCACACTCCCTAAACAGGTAATTTTTGATTACTGTAACAAACCCTATTGGGGAAAGTGTTTTTAAGGGGGGAAGTCTCAGAACTGAAAGCTAGTAATTCAAATCTTCATATTTTTAAGTTATTTCCTGACCTACTTTTTCTACACCTACTCTAGTAATACTAGTTTTATAAAAGAAATATCCAAAATAACATGCAAAACAAAAAATAAGCTGAATATAAGACTAGTAAATTGATTAGGAAAAGAATTAATTTAATTAAAATAATGTGTTATTGTCTTTAACGGTAGTGTGTAGGAAACGTCAGGTAGCAGAGAATACAAATCATTAGTGCTATACATAATACGAAAAAAGTATAGAAGTATGTGTGTTAACATATGTGTTATCTCAACACCCCAACTCGGGCCAATCGGTAAAGATAATTTAAAAGAAAAAATTGCAAAAAGGTTTAACTTAAGGCCCAAAAAAAATAATTAATGGCCTAAGACCCAGTTACAATTGTCTTCATTACTCTAAGGTTTCACCGATTGCACGATTATTCCAAATCCATTTAAACCATAGTCCATCTTTGGTCCACTGACACCTTTGATTAAACAATCAGCAATATTGTTCGCTTATGGAACATACTCTATGGCTTATATGGCGTCCAACTGGTCGAATTACATTTCACGCTGCACAGTCAACGCAATCATAATCGAATTTATCCGTACCGAACTACGGGAGAAAATGTTTCATCGTAGTCGATAGAGTATCGCTATGAACACTCTTTCGCCACTAGCGAGCTTTGTGTCGAATAACTGTGCCATCCTCAGCACATTTGCGTTTGAAAACCCACATTGTCTTGATTGGTTTTGACAATTCTGGTTTCTTGCCAGTCCAAATCTCCTCCGGTGTACGATCGCCCACAGAACGATTTATTGATCGGTTTACCAGAAATGTTGCATGATGAATGGCTTCGGCCCAAAGCTCTTTGTCAAAATTACCATTCGACAGAATGCATCGCGCCCGTTCCACAAAAATAGCTGATTACTCCTGCAAAAACGAAGACCTTTCTTTAGAAATCGTCGAGAAAAACCTGCCGTACCTGCCGCCCCCAAGTGATGAGATCATTTGTTCACAAACGTCAGCGTGGTTCATTTCCGAAATGCTTGATGCTTTGATTTCGACGTCTTTCTTGTGAAGCATTTCAACAAATGTTTTTTTTCCGCTTTCTGTATCGTTTCTAGACCGCCAAAAAATCAGCTCATCGTTTCTGACGATGCACTTGATGTGGTTCGTGTCGACGTTGAAAGTACCACTGGATGATTTAGCGTTAATGATCAAATTATCTTTGGACTTGTTAAAATTCTGTCACACACCTTTGTTGAGCTCGATGCGTTGACCAGTACGTGATAGATATCACATTCGCTCGCAATTCCGGTGCATAGAGCATATTTGAAGAGTAATTTCATTGCCGACCACAATGAGATGAGCTGCTCCGCGAAGTGTTAAATACAATACCACCATACATTTGTCGAAAAAAGTAGAATTAAATCAAATATTCGCCATTTGAAAAAGCGAACACATATTTTAACATGGTATTATTTTACTTTTTTTTATGAAATTCATTATTTTTTTGCAATCCATTCTATGGTACTTTAAATTCCTATAGCGCGCTGCCGCGAGATTTTCTTTTGGAAAATTGCGCGGTTTTTACTAAAAAACAAAAAGCAATCATCACAATAATGTTAAAATGAATAATTCGCTTCTTCAAATGGCGGTTTTGTTTTTAATTCTGCTTTTTCCGACAAAGGTATGGCGCCTAAGTCTTCATAGCTATTAGATACAATACCGACATTTACTTAAAGTACTGTCGCCTCTGTCTTTAGCGCTTATGTCTTGTAGCTAAGTAGTATTTGGTGCATTGTGTAGATATGGGACTGAAATCCATTTTCGGACAAAGTGAGGTGAGCCCACTCTCATTTTCTGGTGTCACTGAGCTCACGGTGAGCTCAAACACTGAAAGTGGGTCCTGGGCTAACTATCGTGCGAAAATCCATCTAAATATCTCATCGTGGGATCATATGACGCGACGCGCCACTGTCCAATAACCAATCGTTGTCTTCCGTTTGTCGACGATCGCTGAAAATACCAGCAAATTTTGCGTCGACAAACTTCTTGCTAACATTTGATGCGCTGCCATTTCCACATGAACTGTTGCCGCTGCTCTTTAGACACTTACTCTTGAAAGGCTTTATTAGACCAAAACCGAAACATTTGATCTTGAGACGGTCTCTGAGAAACTTCGTGCAGTCTTATCGTTTCGATGTTTCATTTTTGTTATCATTTTGGTCGAAATGATGTGTGGTGTCTCATGATCTACAAACGCGAGGAATAATCATCCAACTGCACGATATAACTTGTCTTCATCTTGTTTGGTGTTTGGTTCGGCTTGTACGCACTTGAAAAGATCCTGTGTTTTCAAAAACGTGGTGTTAGGGATCCCTCCTTATGCTCATTAGAGGTGCTGTTTTTGTGAAGGGCACCGATCACCGATCTATCAAACCAGTGTTATAATGAGGTTATGTGTACATGTTGATGAAAAGTCGAAACAGATGTACACAAACAAAATTAGGTAAAATATTTTGTTTGACAGTAGAGTGTCCAAATTTGTTGATTCCACAAATTGCCACTGAAGGCGCCTCATCCCTAATGGAGCCCTATACGTAATAAAAAATAAGTATATGTGTTACCAAAGCGATGTTATATATTTTCTCAAGAACAACTTTAACGCATTTTTGACGTCTAATTTCTTGAAAAAGTTTGATTGGTCATTTTGGTGCTTTTGTGAGAGTGTATTTATTTGTTTGTTCACTTCATGTCTTCATCAAGAACCAATAACAGAGCCTATTCTTTTTCACCACAGTTTGTGAATGTAACTCGGAATCTTGTAAAGACTCCATTAATATATTTTGTGCATACATATTTAAGCTGACGTTTGTTGGTATATTTTTTGAAATAAAATAAAATTCGTCTGGCCGAAATGTAGCCGCTGTTGATGCTGCAGATATTATTTTAGAAGACTTTTTTGACTGAGAAGAATGTAGAGCAGCCGGAAAACGTATCAGAGCCATGGCGATGGCAAGTGTTGTGTACTCCGATCAACTTCTTTCACCAAAAAGAATGATTTGTCAAACTCTGTAAAATAGGCCTCTATTACGGTGTTGACCTACTCACTTGAGAAAATCTCTTTCCGCCGAGCCATTCCTTTATGTTTGTGAACAATTTTGTTTCGCAGGGTGCTAAATCTGGCTAATGGTGGAGGGGTTACCAATTTGTATAATCTATCTATATCTATATATATTTATATATATATATATATATATATAAATTTAGTAAAATGTCTGTTTGTGTGTCTGTGTCTGTGCTCTGGTGGTTCGTGGGTGGTTTTTGTTGTTTTTTTGCCAGATGCACAATATAAATCTAATAGCTATAACTTCGGTGTGATGTGTCGGACTCTGATGTATGATGGCTTACAGGTTGTGTACATTCTCTACGAAACGTATGGATAGAACCGAAAGTTTTATATACCGGAAATACACGAGTTTCAGTTAAGGTGGTATTTAATTTTTAAAAATGTTTCTGTTAGAACAACTGAATTCAGCATCCGACCAAAAATGCATACATGGAATTGTAGTGCGTAATTTTTTTTTGTAAATTACCGGGTCCGGTTTTGGTACAGGATGTACCGTAGCATAGATTACGCTTGGCGTGCGGTTTTATTTTAGTATTGAAATTTTCCAAACTTAGCAAAATGTTCCGATTTCGTTTTGACGTTTGCGATATTAGTGCCAGTATGAACATTTTCTTTCAGACGCTGACCATCAGATTGAAAGTAGTGATTTTTTTCAGATTTTTATATTTTCGTTATTTTTGAAAATCAGTTTTTTTTTTTTAATTAAGGGGTTTGTTTTTAGCGGCTGCTGGTGTGGTCCTTTTTCCGTTGGTAAAAAATCATTGCCATCCTGATGCGATTATTTAAGGACAAAGTCATTAATTGTTTGAAACAAAATTGAATTGTAGGCAAATATTATAAATCTTATTAAACAAGACTTATATTGTTTAATACGAAATATAAATTTTATTTAGTTTTTTGTTTGATACAGTGGTAAATCTTGGAAAGTACTATATAAACTACTACTACTACTATTACGCGTAACACAAGCTTGTTACAAACCAAACTGGTTTGACGCAATTTGTATCGTGTAACACGAATGATTTAACTGGTGAGCAAAGTTGTTAGATTTGATTGGAACCATTTGTTGGACGTTCGTTTTACACACCTTTGTTAACATATTCACACATCGGTATTTCTTTGTTTTTTTTTGAAATAATAATATTAAGCAGATAATTAGGTATTTCAAATATAAGTCGACTATTTATTACTTCTAAACCGAGCCTAAAACAAATCCATCGCAGTTTGAAGAAAAACTCCTACAAGCTCGAAAAATACCTCTACCTTGTTAATTTGCGATTTCATTCGCTATGAAAATTAATTATATTTATATGTTTAATTATGGTTTTGTCGTAGTTTTTTGTAGGTGTTGTCTGAATATATATATATATATATATAAATATATCTATTTCTTCTTAAGTTGCAATACAAATCAGCTGGGTCAAGGCCCCTTCAACAACTTCCCTCCTCCAGTTTGGACGACCTTGAGTTTTGGCAGTCCAATAATAAACCCTTAGCGTCCCAAATCAAATGTAATATAATTCATATGCATCTGCACCTTGGTCTTCTTGGAGATCTAGTAATGAACCTCTCCATTTTAGACTCTAATATTATATATGGCTGTAATATATCACACAAAAACAGATCACCTGATCCCTACAGAGAAATGTACACACGTTCGTTTATCTGACAATATTTTGAATTTGGCCACGGAGCTTTCTTCATCCAAACTATTATTTTCTACATATTGCTGCCACTATAAATTGCAATAATAACTTTACTATTAAATTTATTTCTTTGCAAAACTCGGCAGAACTGTCACTTTATGATCTTAAATCGCAGCCGTTTGAGGTTTTTGAACGCAACTTCTAAGTTATTATATGCGATACAAAACCTAACCAAACTGGTCTCTGCAGGATTGTTAATTTTTTACAATAGTTGTTAGCAAACTTGTGTTACGCAATAGGGCCCAACTTAACACAAAATCACGCATACTCATAAATGTAAAAGTTAAAAAACATTTAAAAACAAGTTTATTAGACATTAAAGTTGAGTACGTGGTACAATTCTCAAAAAAGCATAAATCTTAAAATTTGGTATTCTTATCACAGAAAATCATTGCTCTGAAAACACAAAATTCGTAAAACGAACAATACTGAATTTGCATAACTCTGAAAATTCTTTAAACTTAAAAATGATTAGAAAAAAACTAAAAAACGTATTACAGATACTAAATATAACGGAAAATCTTTATTCTTAAAAAAACATATTACTGAAAGTGTGTTTTTCTTAAACGTTTAATTCATAAATACCAAACACAGAGTGTAACTGAAAAAAACATATAATATAACGTAAAAAAATGTAAATATATAAATCACCAAAATATTTATTTGACGTTTCAGAGTAATAATAATGTGCATTCAGAGTAACAACCATTTGGTATTGTGGTTTTAAAAATAATGAATTTACGTGGTATTTATTATTACTATTACAAATTTACAGTATTTTTCCAATAATTTTCAGTTTTGAGATTTTCAGACTTACGCACATGTTAATAGTTTACGAATTGTGTTTTCAGAGTTGCAAATATTCAGTGCAAAAAAAACTGTGATGTTTTGATTTTCAGAGTTGTGTGCTGCCTATAGGTTTCTTATTTCGGATGTTATGATTTAATGTTTGTTGCTATCTATTAAACCATTTTTTTTTTCAAAAAACCTGTATCTAAGTGAGGTAAACTTAAATATTTGAAATGTTGGTCTGATATAACAAATAAATCTATACAGTTTACACGGATCCTTCCGGAAATGCTTCCTTGGATAAATTCGTATCGTTCATGCGCGTAGTTTATGCCACACGTGTGGCTACGACTTGGACCTTTGCGTGGTATAGGTAATAAACTCGCTATCGAAAGCAGTTGGTTGCTTGGTGTTAAGTTAAGTCGTTTCGCCTATATATAATCAAAAATCTTTTCCGTAAATTTTTTTGACATACAATATGGCATTACGATTTTATTTTTGATTTTTATAAAATAACGGATCCATAAAGTATATGCTAAGGTGTTAAGATGTTTTCAAAAAATTGTTTTTGTGAAATTCCATTGGCGAAACATAAAAAATAAATACTGAAATTAAACTAAAAAAAGTCCGGACGTACAGGTGGTCTTCCGTATTATTCTCTTGCTCCCTTTTGACGAAAAAAAAATACGGGCTGAATTGGTCCTGCGAAAAGACAAAGTCTTTGCCACTAGACGTTAGCCTTCTGGAATAATTAGAGAGAGTATAATCGTTCTCTTTTTTTGTCTGGAGGATAGTGAATGCGAGGTAGGTGGTCACATAATACGTTTTCAGGTCACTATTCGTTTTTCTTTGGGGTGTCCCTTGAATTTTCTTTTTTGTACTTTTCTTTTCTCGTCGTCGCTCTCTCCACTCTAAAAAAACAAAGATGGCTCTCCTCTCGTTTCCTCTCCGCTCATCTTTTCCCAGCAACTAAAAATCCGCTTTACTTAGGTTTTTTATATGTTATGATTGCAATTGGCGCTAGTAACATATGCTTGTGCCTAATGCTTGTGATTTAATATGTTTGGCGGATATGTCTTGGCTCAAAACTCAGCTCGTCCTCGAAAGTGTGGCACTACGCAAATAAATGTTACGAACGGTTCTTTGAGTGTCACCAACGGAACACTCAACAAATTGTGCATATAGCATCAGCTCGGTGTGGGGACAGAAGCGCCAGTCCCATATCCGCACAGTGCACCAAGGACTACTGAGCTACAAGACATAAGCGGTAAAGTCCAAGGCGCCAGTACTTTAAGTAAATTGCGGTATTGTATCTACTCGCTAACTAAAGATTAAAGACTAAGGCGCTATACCTTTGTCGGATAAAGCAGAATTAAATACAAAGCCGCCATTTGAAGAAGCACATTATTAATATTAACATTATTGTTTGCTTTTTGTTGTTTTAGTAAAAACTGCGCGAAGCGCCAAAAGAAAATCGCGCAGCAGCGCGCTATAAGAATTTAATGTAGAGTATAATGGGGCGAAAGAGCCACGGGGCTAAAGAGCCAATTCGTCTTTTCTCGCTTACGATGTGTCCTACAAAGTTGAAGTTTTGCATGATCAATGCTGATCGACAAAACAGGTGCCGCTATATAGCGTCATTTGATATTTCGGAAAAAGTTAATGAACATTTTCTCAAACATTTTAAATATCTTTTCTGTGTTTCACGTGTAAAATTAAATTAAAATGTAAGTGTTTTAATAAATATATGTATTGTGTATGTAATGGTAATTTAAGTTTGTGTTGGCGTTTTCGGTAAAGGAATTATTGTGAGTTTTCCGTAAAATGTGGCTGTGGGTCGAACGAGTCACCATTGTCTAAGATTTTTGCAAGCGTGAATTTTCAGCATGACTTTCTGACGGGTGCTTTTTCGGGTCCAGATGGTGCGAGAAAATCGTCTAGATGGATAAAAAACAAACATTTTTTGAAAATGTTGCAATGCTTTTAAATATATTCCAGTAATTCGAAAGATAATACAGCACTTCTAATTCTAGACAACCATGATGTTTCTCATTTATTTTCTGCTTTATTAGTCGTAAAAATGTTTTTTTTTTGTTGACGCTGACACCTCATACAACTCACAAGTTGCAGCCATTGGACAAAGCTTTTTTGGGCTAGGTAAAAGGGTAGCATGAATTATACCCAAAAACATTTTCAGTACACAACAAAAATTATGTGCGCATGCGCAGCTTTCTCTTCATTTTTTAACAAACACATCAAAACAGATTATGAGAGATTATGGGAGATTTTTACTAGGTATATTTCGCCTGTTACCGTGAAACGTTTGTTCATTGTTGCCTTCTACAAATAAACGCATTAAAATTTCGTCAAAACCACCACAATCTGAATCATTCCGTATTTACCGTAAAATCAACCACCAGAAAAATAATCATTTTGTGCAAAGGGGTTGTTCAAAATTATAAAGGTTTGCATTTTTCTAAAAAATATGTATTTTGCCTTTACTATTATTTTTTTCATGACTTTTCGGCAAACCAATAATTGGCTCTTTCGCCCCACCTGGTGGGGTGAAATAGCCACTTGAAAGGGTCGAGGCGAATGGCTGTAGCTCAGAATCTATAAAAGATAATAATTTGAATTCTTCGAAAAGTATTAGCCAAAAGATAAGGATACATTTGTGTATGTACTAAGAAAAAACCAAATAAAAAATGTTCAATTGTTCAAATGTTCAAAAATATTTTATTTCATACAACTCAAAAACTGCAGGGTTTTACTTTAATGTAACAACAATAAAAATGTAACAGATACAATAAATTTAAAATCCTCAAAATAAAATAAAAACTTAAATGGCCATATCTCTCACATATTTTTAAATCATTCATGGGTATTAGCATATTTTTTATTCCCTATATATAACCTCTATTATTTTTTTTTCTAGTAAGTAAATTAACCCAATTCAAAAACTCGCTTCAATATTGTTGCTTTGTTTACACAGTAATTACTTCCAACAATTACACAACGAGAGGAAAAACGGTCCGATTTAGACGCACATTCTATTCTTTCTCACCCTTATGCTTTTATACAAAAAAAAAAACAATTATATATGATTTGATAAGTATATAATAGTATATTTTTTTCTGGTGCAAGCTTATTTTTTAGCCGCACACAAAACGTGTCCACGCATTTAAAACATATATTATTAAACATATATACATAAAGCATATATAAATTATACACTTTATAATTACCTGTAGGAATTGTTTTATGTATTCATTTCCATGCTCCTTTAAAAATAATTGCAGCTCATTCATAACCTCGGGCGAGAATGCTGTTGAATTTAAATTCGCCATCATCGGGTTGTTCATGTTCATGTTTGACGGTTGAGGGTTACGGCAAGGCTGTTTAACAACAGCAACGTCTCCAAATCCTCCGCCACAGCCGTCGTCGACATCGTCTCGGTCGTGTTTACCGTTGTTTTGGCTGTAGAGTTTGTGGCCATGTTTTTCTTGCTGTTGCATATTAATATCTTGTTTGTAAGCGACGCTTGACACGCACGTATTATTATCCTTTACGTGATCATCGATTATCGATTCTACGTCATGTTCTAAATCAGCAGCAGAATCCATTCTATACCGACGAAACGGATTGCTTGAAGTGGCTGCGGTGCATCCTTGAGCGTAAATGGTATTGTTGTTATTGTTTTTATAAGTACATGTTTGCGGCAGCAGCGATGGTTCTTCTTTGATGTCCTGCAGTTCAGAAAGCTTTGCCAAAGTTTCAAACTCCATGCTGCTACTACTGATGCTGTTGTTTTCGTTTAGTCCACTAATTTCGTTCAATAAGCTAACACGTTGCTGTTGTAGCTGCTGATGTGGCGTAGACGGTGGCACAAAGCTTCCACCACTAATCTGAAACTCTTTGAGTATTGTATCAAAACGGTTTCCTTCCAAATCGTTTGGCATGTTAACGAGTGAAAATGATTCGGCGTCTGCAAAATTTAGGATGTTGGTGTGGGCGACATCATGGAATACGTGGTTTGGCGACAAATGAAACGTCTGCAATGGCTTATTAAACCCGAGAGCAGGCCTATGGGTAAGCGACGTCATTGCAGACACCACCGTTGATACATAATGACCGCCGCCGTCCAAATTGTTATTGAGAATTCCAGCTTCGCTGACAACTTCAATTCCATCGACTTGAATTGCCAATTTTCGGGTATTGATTTCATCACCATTTCCAATTGATTCGATTTTATTTCCGTCATCGTCGCATTCGTCGTACTGAGGGTGTGCCTGATGGTGATGGTAATTGTGGTGAAGTGGTTTTTGTTGTTCATGGTGGTGGTCGTGTTTGTGTAGTATTCCATAACTATTCTCAATGAGATTAAATCTTTGCAATGGCGATGCTGGTACCATTTCAACGTTGCGTTTGAGCTCTGGCCTAATTGGTAAATCTTTTATTCTTTGTGAATCTAATTTGAAGGCACTTTTGTGTTCGCCACTGCTTTTGTGCAGCCTTACTGTTTCAAATACAATATTATTGCTGCATTTTATTTCAATTTCAGAATTTTTGTCGTTGCGACTAGGAGTTGTGATAGGTTTAAAAGTAAAAGGTGGTGTTTGCTGGTGCTTCGATATATCCAGAACAATACCTTTTGTGGGTGGTTTTTTCTCATGTTTAGCCACCGTATTGGTACTGACGGTGGTTGTTATGGCATCTTCATTGCACCCCTTATTATTTGACGACGATGTCGTTGCGGAAACCCCAAAAGTTGTGTGCACAAAACTGGACGGATTTTTGAACAGCTTAGAAAAATTGCTGGCGGTAAAGTAAGATAAACCTTTTGTTGAGTTTGCCGTTGGTTTAGGATTTTCGTTTGTATCGTTGGCGCCGGACAATGTTTTGTTATGGCGAAAACTTTTCGCTTTTGGGCTAAACATAATTTTGGCATTTCGGTAATTGGACACTATTTTAGGTGAAAGCTATAATGCAGATTTATAAAAATTTACAAACAAAATCTTGGATATTTTACATTTTTATATTATATCAAAAATAATATAGAAAACATAAAACCTGTACTGCAAAAACATACATGTACATAAGAATAAATTATTACTTTAAAATGATCATGATTATGTTTAAATTAAAAAAAAATAACTTTGAAACCGCAGACGATGATAAATATACTATATATATATATAAATTATTCAAAGTTGCATGCACTGTCTGTATATCATATAAAATTTACGGGATTGCGTGACCTTGTGTCAGTGCCGCGCACAATAACACAATGACTGAGGTAGTTCTAATCCAGGAGCAAGCTTGCGCTGTCTTATCAAGATCATTGTTTTGATGGATCGATCACAAATATTGTAACAAAACCGAAATTGTTTTGTTTACAAGTCACAAATCGAATCACCTGCACTTTTTATAAATTTATATACAACTGCGCGCGCGAATTGTACTTGCGACGATATCGTACGACGCCCGATATTCAGAAACTTTAAAAAAGGAAAAATCGGTCGCCTTAAGACAATATGTTGTCTCAATGGCTGTTGATACCTCACTGAACGTGAATACCAATTTGCCTAAATGTAGACTATGCTCCACAAAACTATACAGAAGTAGGCAACACAAGAGACAAACGCATTCAAAGAGAACGACAATTTCGAGTAGTTTTCTCTATTCTCATGCGCTCTCAACTCGCAACAGTCGTGTCGTGAGCGTGATTCGTGTGTGAATCGTATTTTACTCGCTGTCGCTACCGCCAGTAACTGCACACAGTGGAAATAAAATCTATACTTTCAGAATTTTTGTTTTAAACGTTTATTTAGATCCAAGTAATTACAATATAACTTAAAACTTAAAAAAATGGTTTTATATAATCTAATTCCAAACGTAAGATTGTATAAGTATTGTTATAATTTAAAGTTATGTTGGCAATCGTAGTTCTGGGAGTAGTTTCATTTTTATAATAATTGTTCGTTTAATTAATTGTGTTGTAAACACAAAACATTACCGGTTAATATATATATATATATACACTAGGTCATACGTCCGTAGGATGACACATAGATGGCGTTACTAGATTTTTTTCATATGATTTTTATTAAAAAAAACGATACGTGTATAAATTTTACAGCAATCTGACTATTGATTCAAGAGTTATAGCATTTTGTGTGAAGCAAACTTAGTTTTTGAAAAAAAGGAAAAAAGTAAATTTTGAGTTTTAATAAAGCATTGATAAAAAAAGTGGAAACATTATCATTCGAACTCTGCTCTATCGAGACAAATAGTAGAAAAGTGGATTGCTGAATTTAAATATGGTAGTACCAGCACAAATGATGCAGTGGACGCCCAAATGAGGCTGTTATTCCAAAAAAACATAAAAAAATCCTCAAATGAGTTATGAATGATCGCAAATTGAAGGTCCACGAGCTACACACAGAGAAAAAAGTCAACCAACACTTTGTTAATATGACAAAACCTAATTTGTATTGACTTTTATATTATTAACAAATATTTTTGTGCATTTAACAAAAAAATCTTGGTTTTTCACAATTTATATTATGTTTTGTAAATATTACAAAAATTTGTCAATTAAACCTTTTATTTTTTAATCATGAAATACAAAATGTTTGTTTGTTAACAAAATAAAATTGTTGACATATTGTATAAATTGCAAAATAAATTATATGTTAGTTTTGTTATATTTACTAAATTTTGTAAATATAACTAAACTATGAAATTAAGACAAAACTTTATGTAATTCTTTTACAAATTTGGCAGTATAGATTTATGATGTGATGCCTTCATTAAATTAACAAAATTTTGTGTATTTTATAAATTATATTATTTGTAACTTTACTTTTTTGTAGTATAATATTATTTTTTTTTTGTTTTGTAATATTAACAAAAAAATGGTAAATGCAACAAAACAATTTGTAAAAACTGGTAATATTTCAAATATTTGGTACAATTTTGTTCTGTTGATTTTAATGCTGAGTTCACACCTGCGGCATATAGCAAATAAAATGCTGCAAACAACATATATTGTGTTCCCACTACACACATAATGTGCGGCATATAATATGCCGAGGTTTGGCATATAATTTTTCCACAGTCTGGTGTGAACACTCATGAATGGCATATATCAAATAATATCTGCCACCATGATAAAAAATATATGCCACATTTGCTGCCATCTTTGGCATATATATATCGCGTTAGTGTGAACCTTTTTGTGTCTATTTGTCACATCTGTCATCAATTTTGCCACACTTTTTCGGTCGGTTTATGTGTCGATACAGATATAAATTTGAATAGTAAATGAAATATTAGTGTTTTCAATGAATTAGAAATTAGGCTACGTAAAAAAAGATACACAATTTTAAAATCTGTTGTAAAAACCGTTTTACTTTTGCCTACTCGCAAATCTTGTTTTTGTATGAAGTATCCCTGATGAGTACACATCAAAATGGCGACCACAATATATATGCCATACAAGAGTGAACTATCAACGAACATTGCGGCAAACATGAGGCACATAAATTGCGCCATAGGTTATTGTGGCATAGATTCTGTTGTGGCAAAACTTAAATATACGTCACATGTTTTTTTCTAGTGTGAACAGGTGTCAAAGATTTCTAATCTGCGGCATATTTTGCCACAGTGTGGCACAAAACATATGCCACAGGTGTGAACTCAGCATAAGTATTGATTGAGAGCGGACGTGAAAATTAATATTATATAATATAATAAAATGTTATTTTTACAAATTCAAATTGTAAATATAAGAAAATTATATTAGACAATATAACAACAAAAATATACCATTATATCAAATAAATTTTAGTATAGTATTTTAAAAAAATAGTAATATGTACCATTCTTTTGTAACTATACATTAGATAAAATGTTTCTAAATACTACAAAAAAATGTGTATTTGACAAAAAAACGCAAGAATTTTGGTCAACAATAAAATTGGTAAATAGTAAATATAACAAATAATATTTTGTTACTTTAAAATATTATTTCTGAAATCTACAAAATTTTAGTTCATGTTACCAAACACATTTTTTGAGGAATCAACAAATATAAATGGTATTATTGACCAATTTAATTGTTAGCCGAAAATCATTGCATTATTTTGTCAAATACACCTAATTTTTTGTAGTATCAACAAATCTGACAAATCAACAAAGCTGAGATTGTAAAGATATCAGATGGTAGTGTTTTTACTATTTTACACAAACATTTGGGTATGCGAAAGCTCTGTGCAAAGTGCGTGCCGCGTGAGCTCTGATGCTTCAGAGGAGTGTTTGGCGCTGTTAAACCGCAATAAAATGAAAGTCTATTATCGATATGTGACAATGGATGAGACATGGCTTCACAATTACACACCAAAATCCAAAAGACAGTCAGCTGAGTAGACAGAAGTCGACAAACCAAATCCAAAGCGAGCAAGGACGCAACAGTCGGCCGGTAAGGTTATGGGGTCTGTATTTTGGGATGCAAACGGAATAATATTCATCGACTATCTCCTAAAAGGAACCACCATCAACAGCAACTATTACTGTGCACTTTTGGATAGATTGAAGGCTGAAATCGCAAAGAAACGGCCACATTTGCAAAAGAATAATGATTGTTTCACTAAGACAATGCACTGTGTTACAAATCGGTAAAAACTATGGCAAAATTGAATGAATTGGGCTTCAAATTTCTTATACCCACCCACCATATTCTCCAGATTTAGTCCCCAGCGACTTAGTAATCGCTGAAACTGATGCCTATTTTGACGAGAAAGAGAAATCGTACTATAAAAATGAACTCGAAGGAAACTATAATGAATAATAAAATCGAGTTTTGTCAAAAAAAATATCTTACTTATCCTACGGACTTATTGAATGATATGTTATTGTATTACTTATACTTATTATTGCAAGTGTGGTTTAATAATTCTGTATTATATATAAATTCTGTGAAATTATCGATGAATATTTTATACTGGTTCCTCGTAAAATGATCAATGCGGGTTATGTTTTTTTTATTTAATAAAGCTCGGAGTTATTGTATTTAATTTGCTTGTATATAAGTAATTTTAAATAAATATTTAATCCACTATTTGTATTTAAAACGGGGTTCAACATAGACTTATCCATGTTGGTTTTGTATGATGTGTTTTAGGTGTTTTGAGTTTTTCCAAAGATTATTTAGATATATTCCTAGGTAAATAATATTATTGGTTTGTGTTAATTGTTTATTTGCTTTTAATTGTGATTTCTCTTTCTCTTTTTAGTATTCTTTTGCCGCATAAAGTGGATGCGATGGATTTTAAAAACTATGTATTGTAATTTTTTTTATTTTCCAGGTGTGATAGTATTTTCAAATTTGCTCTAGATGTTGATTAATATTATAAGCTTCTGTCTTTTGATTTGTAGATAAGCTGTATAATACGGGTGCGCGTCAAAATTACTAGCAACACAATTTCTAAAAACATTTCTAATAAAAAAAAAATGTCAAAAAATGTTAAAATAATCTTAAATTTCAGAAATTCTGTGTAAAGGTCCGTCGAGAGAATAGACCCTGTGGAACACCTGAATTGCCAATGAAAGTGTTTGATTTTGTGTTATAAACAGAAACTATGTACGTCCTATCTGATTTTGGAATATATTGGCTCAGCTAAAAAAGAGCGTAATTTGTAGAATGATATTCTCTGAACCCAAATTGAAAGTCTGGCATAAGAAAAAGTCTGTTTATCTCTTTTCTGTGCCATTGGAGAACTCTTTTTTTTCAAAAAGATTTCCAATAAACGAGACAAGACTAATCGGCCTATAATTCTGGGTTGCCGTTGGTATTTTTGGATTTTAATGTAGGTAATATTAGCCCAGTCTTCCATTTATGTGCAATATTTAAATTTATTTGTGAAGTTTTGGTCGCCATAGCGTTGTTTATTATTGTATGTAAATAAGTTACCTTTATCATTTTCATTGAAAATTTGAACGTATTTCGGTGAATGATGATTTAAAAGTGATTTTATTTCTGGTATTGCTCAGTTCAATTTGTAGTATTGGTATAGGTTGATTTTTTTTTTGTCTAGAGACTAGTTTAAACATTTAACTTAAATGTATTCTGTACTTGCCTAATATTTTTTATTCGTTGTGCCCAAGCCATGTTTGAATTATATTCTATGAAATTTTCAACAATACATGATACTCATTATTAGTTTTATTTCTCCTTATATAATAAAGTTTATGTGTAGTTTTCTTTGTATTTTGTGTTTTTGTTTTATTAAATGTATAGCATATTGCGTCAAATCGAAATGTGTGAGTTTGTTTTTTTGTTTTTTGAAAATATTAGCGTCAATAGAATTTTTGATTGTTAATGTTACTCTATTTAGGTCATTGTCTATTTCAGGTAAGGCGAGGTAAGGTTACGGTTGTTTGGAATTTCGCTTAAAATTACTAACTCTTTTAGATTTTTCTTAATGTGATTTTGAATTTTAAACAGTTAACATTTGCATAATTCCAGTAAAGTAAGGGTTCTGAATTATTTATTTTAAAGTCTCTAGAATTTGAATCTTTAGTCATAATAACAATCATAACAGCTTGGTGGTCGGATACACGGATATTAGGGGTTTTTAAATTTGTACTGTTGTGATTTAATGCGTGTTTTATTTGAATTTTGTTATATGGATAATAAGAAGTCTAAGAAGCTACCCTTACTAAATGTGGGATTTATTGTGTATTTAAGTTTAGATTATAACTTTTGCCGTTGGTGCAAACCCAATTGTTCAGTGAGTTGCCATTTTTATTGTTAGTTTGATTAAACCAGTTCGAAGTTTTTTGTATATAAAGGAAAGGTTTAAAATTATTGTTTGGCGGGTTGTAACAAACGCCACCAAATAAAAGTTTGTTGTCATTTTAAAAAATAACGACTGAAAATTTTAGATCAGGCCTAAGCAACTGAAATCTCTCTTCACGAGCCATTTTGATTCCTCGAGGTTGGTCGCAGGCCGCATATAAAAATCAAATTCTATATAATCAAAAATAAACAATTATTTTTTTGTTATTTTACTTAAATATTACTCTACTTTTTTGTCATATTAACTTATTTTGAGAATATATCTGAAAGAGAAACACGAAATGACTTTTATATTTTTTAATATAGAATTGCTCAAATATGTAGAGCCAAATGCAGAAACAATTTTAAATTTATTTTATTGAACATTTTGTATTTATTTGGATACCTTTGGCGACATTTATAATTTATTTTTGGCTAAATTTCTTTTTTCTTTAAGAAATGTGAACAAAACATAAACTTAAACTATGTATATACAAATATTGTAAACGACATGTCATAAACTACAGCCTTTTTAGTGCCCAATAAAAGTTAAAATCTATAAATCTACTTCTTTTTTTCATCAGTCAATATGTATTAGTGTTTTACCAAATTGTTCTACCAACGCTGCGTCATAAAATAGACCCCATATATATCTCTGTCCACTGCACTTAAATTAAGTTTCAATATCAATGTCAATATGAATATGGATAAACTCTTTTTTTGAAAGTTTTTATTTACCAAGATATATATATATATATATGGGTGGCCCGTTACTTATGGATTAAAAGGGTTCACGTTTAAGTTTGCGTGCACAAGTGAGGTATAATAAACTTCAAGTCAGTCTTAAATAATTTAAAAAGGTTATTCAGGAAAATCGATGGAGCCTCAACTCTATCAAAAGTATTTAAAAAAATCATGTCGCGGGGCGCACAAAACACCTTGACGGGCCTCGGGTTGGCTTGTAAGTCTGAATTTGATTTCATAGGTTCAAATTTTATTAGAACGCCCGTTTTCTAGTCTATCGTTTTTATGAAATGATATCCTGGGAAATTAACTTTGTGCTTCGGCCTAATTTTTGTTTCGCATAGAAGTTTAAAAGCTTGTGTAAGTTTAAAAAGACTTCAAACTAAACCCGTCTTGGTATTTTTATTAGATAATTTACGTTAAATTAGATTATTTTTAATTCTGTTTTATATGTATCCTGCTCCTGCATTTAAAAAAACTCTGTCAAAGGGTTTTGTGACTATTTTTTTTGTAACAACCTGTCGGCATGTATTATTGTATATTAGAAATATTTTTTTGTTAGAGAAGAATAAATGATTATTGTTGTTCCTATATATGTACTTAAAAAAAAAATTTGCTCACCCGAGATGAAACAAATCAAAACGCTCGATATATTTTAACCTTGGAATAATATAATACTTATATTAGTTGTAAAATTATACGAAAAAAATTAAAAACCTTTAGTATTTCTACAAGGTACAAGATAAGGAAAGTATCTGAAACAATGCAAATTAATTTTAAAAATCATAAATGTAATGTTTTTAGTGTATTTAATACAGAAGAAAATACTACAGTAAAAGACAATCACAGCATATACAAATAATAATTTTACTAATAAAAATAATAATTGATAAGTAAAAAAAAATATATGATTTACAAATGTTTCAGAAATAAAAGTT
>JAAAKO020000897.1:0-21464 GCA_010015015.2 Bolitophila cinerea | reverse complement strand
ATGTATTTACATTTACTAATGTTTAAGTAAAGACAATTCTTCTGGCACCATAATGAGAGCAAGTCTAAATCTCGTTGAAAGTTCAAGGCGTGTGAAGGACCCTCAATTCTACTAAATATCTTTAGATCATCAGCATACATACAAAATTAAGAGTACCTTAAAATATCTGCCACGTCGTTTATAAAATAAAGAAAAGCGTACCCAAATGGCTGCCTAGAGGTACACCAGATCCCACATTAAACAAATCAGAACGTTCACTACGAATCTCGACGTATTGCTTGCGATCAGTCAGGTAAGACTGAATCCAATTAAGTAAAGATGATGCCTAATTCACGCAGCTTTCTCACTAGATAGCTATGACGCAATCTATCAAAAGCTTTACGTAAGTCAGTATACACTAATCACTATATCCAACTGTGCACCAGAATCTCTAAACTCTACTAAACTGTACTAAATTCGTGGATGTTGAACGTCCAGCCATGAAACCATGCTGAGTTGGTGATATATTTCTCCTCATTCTTTCCGTTATGACATAACAGACCATGTGTTCGATCAACTTGGCGATAGTTGGAAGTATCGCTACTCCTCGATAAATGAAAACATCGCTCCGAGAACCAGATTTAAAAATTGGTGTTATGTACGACACCTTCCATTGACTTGGAAACATCCCTTTTTTAAGTGATAAATTGAAAATAAAGAGAAGTGGATAAGTGAGTGTCGAAGCACAATTTTGCAGTATTAAAGGGGCTATGTCGTCATGGATCCTAAGTTAACGGAATCATAGTGTAGTAGAAGTCGAGGTGGAGACACACAACAACAACACACAACAACCACTACGATTGGCCGAATTTCGATTGGCCGAATTTCGATTGGCCGAAAAATACGATTGGCCGATAGATACGATTGGCCGAATCACGTTTGTCTAAATGATACGATTGGCCAAATAACAATTGGCCAAATAACAATTGGCCGAATAATACAATTAGCCGAATAAAAATTGGCCGAATTTAAAGGTAAAACCATCAAAAACCATTTCGGCCAATCGAAATTCGGCAATCGAATTATTCGGCCAATCGTAATTCGGCCAATCGTATCAATCGGCCAATCGAGATTCGGCCTATCGTTATTTGGCCAATCGTGATTCGGCGAATTGGATTTCGGTCAATCGAGAGACAGCGCTATATCTCCTCCGAGATGTACACGCTTTCAAAAAAAACTTTAAAAAGGTCACAGATCTCATTTACATTTGCTGTTTAAACTCCGTTTGGCCCATCATGCATGGAAAATCATCTGTCTTTTTTTCGAGTTTTTATACCTCTTTGCTTTGCAAAAAAAAACAAAACCAAGTGAAATTCAAGTAATACAATATTTTAGAAATATATTGTTTTTATTTTATTAAAAAAAATAAGGCCATGAGCTTTTTGTCTGTTTAACCATTCACAAGTACCATAATGGACCTTACTTCCGTTTGTCATGATAAAAATCTTTAATTGATAATTGCTTTTTTATATTGCTGACGTTTTCGTTTTTACGTTGCCACCATAACATTTTAGTTGAAAGTGACTGTTGTAAGTGTATATAAATACAGTAAGTGTAATATGTAACTGGCACATGTTACAATAAATACCACTTGTAACCGTACAAATCTTGTAAAGTCAGTCATAGCTATGTTGTGTTCATTATAAAGGTCATAATGACCTAAAGTGACCATTTTTACGATCAGTTAAGATAAAATTTTAGTGACAATTTAAACGGTAAAAATCTTGTTGAAATTGTAGGTAAAGTCATGTAGTTAAAATTGATTATTTTTACAGCTAGTCAGAAAACAATACATTAAAAATATAAAATGTAAAAAATGGTAAGCTGACCATTAGTTAGGAACTACGGTCAGTTAGGAGCTAAGGTCAGTTAAAAACAAGATTTACAAGTGTAAAAATCGGTCAGCTGACCATTTTTACGGTATGTTACAGCCAAGAAGTTACATTTGTACGGTCAGTAAAACACATTTTACTGGGTAAAACACGTCCATTTAATTTTAAAAATGGTCAGCAAAAAGTCGTCTTCTTACGATAAATTCAAAAAGTCCACATTTTTTCAGCTTCGTTTTAAAATATGATTGTAAAACAAATTATGAGTTATATTTAAAATCGATCGCATGGAAAATATTTAAATGTATCTTAAGGCAGGTCGTCAAAAAGAAAAGCTATTTTAAAAGTACTCACGTCGAGCGTGTTTCAGCCGGCAATTGTGTGCGTGTGCGCATTTGTGCCAGTGCGAACGTGTTAGCAAGTGTGTTTGTGTACTCGTGACGTTTATATAATTTAGAGTACGAAAATAAATCATAAAGTGTGGGGCTCGGCTGAGAGTAAAAAATCTGAATCAGATGTTTTCCGTTTTCAGTGTGTGCTCTGCTCTTCTGTGTGGTTGATGGTCGCGCGTGCGTTTGTGTGCCTCATAAATTTCGTATTAATTTAATTCAATCAAGTGTAATTGAAAGAACCGCGTGTAGAATGTATTGCTTAAAGTACGCTTCGAAATCATGGACTCGGTGTAAGATAAATTAAACTTTATATAAAACATAAAAGTCTGAATAAAACTGGTCTTGAATGTAGCCCCTTTACAAGCGAGACAACTGTCGCAGGCTTCCAACAGCTTCCGCACAATTCTGCAGAAGCAATTGGACGATATTCAGGAGGCTGGCACCTACAAAAATGAGCGTATCATTACCTCAGCGCAGAGCACTTCCATCAATGTGCAAGGTTCGCAGGGCAAGATCCTGAACTTCTGTGCCAATAACTATCTGGGATTATCGGTGAGAATTAAGAAAAATCCAGAAATAAGTAAAAATACATTCCGATAATCAATCGCAGGCCAACGAAGAGATCGTGCAGTACAGCAAAGCCACAATGGACAAGTACGGGTGTGGCCTGAGCTCAGTGCGATTCATCTGTGGTACTCAAGACATTCACAAAGTAATTTTCGAAAAGACAGCTTCACATTTATTTGAATTACTCGAAATAAAACCGTAATATTTACCTATGACTCAAGGAACTGGAAACGAAAATCTCTGAATTTCATAATCGCGAAG
This sequence comes from Bolitophila cinerea, assembly GCA_010015015.2. Lineage (NCBI taxonomy): Eukaryota > Metazoa > Arthropoda > Insecta > Diptera > Mycetophilidae > Bolitophila > Bolitophila cinerea. The sequence continues at coordinate 18,376 of JAAAKO020000897.1, read as the reverse complement.
ATACTATTGTGTACGCATCGTGTTTCGATGCGAATGCTGGAATTTTCGAGGCAGTTCTCACGCCAGAAGACGCAGTGTTCTCGGACGAACTAAACCATGCATCGATCATTGACGGCATTCGCTTGTGCAAGGCCAAGAAGTCCAGATACCAGCACCGGAACATGCAAGGTTTGGAGCTTTGTGGAATTTTAAACGTTGGTCTATTAGATTGACCCGAGAATTTCTGTAGATTTGGAGACCCAGCTCAAGGCGTCCGATGCTCGTGTGAAGATGATCGTCACCGACGGTGTGTTCTCGATGGATGGCAACGTGGCTCCGCTGCGTGAGATCTGTGACCTGGCCGACCGATACAATGCGCTCGTGTTCGTCGATGAGTGTCACGCCACCGGATTCTTTGGTGACAGCGGACGGTAGGCACCACTAAACTATATTTGGAGACACAGAACTCTCGATAATTTAATATTTGTTGATTTAGCGGCACCGAAGAGTTTCATGGCGTTTCCGGACGTGTTGATATCATCAACTCAACGTTGGGCAAAGCCTTGGGCGGTGCATCCGGTGGGTACACGACCGGCTCCAAGCAATTGGTGGCGTTGCTGCGCCAGAAATCCAGGCCGTATCTCTTCTCGAATTCACTGCCCCCAGCGGTAGTGGCCACAGGCATTAAGGTATTTTTGGAATCGATGGTTTTTTAGAGAATATTATGATGGGAATATTATGTTGTTCAAAATCGAGAATATGGTAAAAGATTATTTTTTATTAATTCTATGGTCACAACCTACTTTGATCAGAAAAAAGGTCATATCAAGGTTTGACCATTAAATTGTTGACAGCGTCACAGTTCTACCTATAAATCATGGTCATTACGAGTTTTTTTTTAAAAGTTTAAGTTTACCTAAAATAAAAATATCTAGGACTAAATATTACCATAAAATATGTTCCTAGCGAGTTTTAACCACAAAAATGGTCACAACGTCAGTTTTTCGCTTGTTTCATGGCTTTTGTTGATCACAGTATCACTGCAAATATGGTCATATAGAAGAAATGATGATATTTTAAAAAAGTGGTCAAAGTAATAATTTAGTAATTCCTACCAAAATAGGGTTTTTAAAACTATGGTAAATAATTAATAGTAAAATGGGCCCTTCTGGACCATGCTGGACCAGTCTCATCATAGTAATAGTGTGATTTTACAATAAAAATATGGTCAAGTAGCTTTACTATAAATACGGTCATATCGTAAAATTTACCATAAAAATGGTCACAATACCCAATACTTCTTATAAAATGGTCAAACGATGATTTTTACTATTTTAATGGTCACAACGTAAATTTAACCATGCAAATTATATATACGCTTTTTAATTAAATGGTCGAACGGTCATGAAACGGTTGTACCATATATATGATCAGATAGTAGTTTGACTACTATACTCACATTTCATCAAATTCACTATACAAATAATTATTTAGACTGAAATATATTTGACAAAACAATTTTGACCATAAAAACACATCATGTTTCTATGGTCACATAGAAATTTTTAAATTTAAATGGTCACACATCTTTATCATCTTATTTTAATTGAATTGAATTGAATTATCAAAATTGAACTAAAATTTTTAAAAAATCGACCAAAAGAACTCTTTAAAAAATAGTCCCGCCTCAACAGGTTCTTGACATGCTCTTGGCCTCCAGTAAACTTTCGCAACGCGTGCAGAGCAACACAAAGCGATTCCGTGACACCATGACTGCGGCCGGATTCACCATTGCTGGCATGGAGCACCCAATCTGTCCTGTGATGCTTGGCGATGCCAAACTGGCGTCGAACTTTTCCGAAGAAATGCTAAGTAAGGCCTCCAATCCCAGTTTGTCTCCAATTGTTCCAAATTTAACCTGAGTAATACTTTTTCTCTCAGAAAAAGGAATCTACGTGGTTGGCTTCAGTTTCCCGGTGGTGCCGAAGGGCAAAGCCCGCATTCGCGTTCAGATCTCGGCGGCACACACAGACAACGAAATCGACAAGTGCACCGATGCATTCATTGAGGTCGGCAAGCGACTGGGCGTCATCTGATCAAATGGTTGTCATCTGCAAAACTGCATTTATCCTTACGCATTAATTGTACACTTTTTTAATTATCCTATGTAGACAACTTCATTCATTCATATATATATTTTTAAACTATTCCGCTTGAACTTTCGTGTCTTTAACATCCGCTGCAATCGATAATTTAAATGCGATCGGTATTTTATTATTTAAATATTCAACGAACGTAGGCACCACATAGGTCATCCACACTAACACACACACTTACACTATAAATAAAATAAACAAACAGTATCAAGAAAACAATAATTCAAATATTTATTAGGGAATCATTAAATCGCAGCACCACCACCACCTGCTGTGGTTGCTGCCACCGCCGGTTGGGTCATAGCTTCCAAAGCACCCAAAGTCAATGCTCGCAATTCATCGGGTGTCATCGAGATCTCAAACTCTCTCTCGAAAGCTTGCTGGATTTCGATCATCATCAATGAGTCCATGCCCATGTCGGACAGCGTATTCGTCATGACAACACTCTTTCGATCTCGAATCCCAAAGATATTCAAGACCGTCTGCACAGCTGACGTCTTCTGCTTCGCGGTACCACCCATTTGTTTCTCGGCCAGTACTGTACTCGACACCACCGCAGCGTTGGCACTTGTTATCAGCATGTCCAGTGAGGCTAGACAGGACGCAATGCGTTGCTGTAGAATACCATCGATATCCAAATCAATGCAAACGTGCTCAGTTGCATCAGACTCTGGTACTATTTCTCCGACAGCACCCCATTGGATAGCTTTACCGGGAAATCCATCGGCCACACGTTTCTCGATGATGCGTTCTACCATTGACCCGGACCAGCCATCGCACGTTTGGTTAGCCCGACCGAAGCCACTGTTTGCACTGGAAAAAACTACAAAATAGTCAAGATTCGGGCAGAGATTGCGGGAAAGTTCGTCGAGGTTGCTCGAAGCGATTGCCTTGGGTAGCACTGCTGATTGGCATGCACTCTCCGATAGGCTAGCGAAGCTGGATTCGACGTTAGAAGAGGCTAGATTGAATATTCCAGCGATTGGGCCTTTCCGCAATGACTTCTCCAGGAGGCTACGACAACCAGTCAGGCTAGTCACATCAGTCGTTGACACTGTAATCGAGCATCCGTACTCCTCCCATGTTCTAAAAAAATAAAAATAAAACTCATAACAAACCACTATACAATCTGGCAACATTATTCGTTCTACCTGATTCGATAGTTTTGGTATTGATTACTGACTCCCTTCCGTGAGCACAATACCAGTTTCCGTGCTCCACGTACCACCAACCAGTCTACAAGCTCTAAACCAAACGCACCCAAACCACCGACAACAATATACACCAGATCCTCCTCACACCGCACGCGTGGCAACACCGTCATAGCTGCGCTCTCCTTGTCAAACGGATTCGCTCGCATCTGGATCAACACCTTACCCATATGCTTGCCAGTGCTCAGGAATCGGTACGCCTTTTCCACATCATCCGCTTCGAAAACCGTCGATAACAGTGGCTGTATAATACCCGAGCGCAGATCCTTGGCGATCATCTCGTGAATCGTACGCACGTTCTCTACACTATCACCCATCGCTTTCTCGGCCATTACCGATCGAATGGTGATCTCTTTCAAGAAGTGACCCAGTCCGATTTTAGTGTCATTGGCCAGATCGAATTTTCCGATCTCCAGAAATGTTCCACCGCTTCCCAAACAGCGTATGCCTGCCTGGAGTTTGTCTTCGGACAGGGAGTTCAGTACGTAATCGACGCCCCGACCGTTCGTCCGCAGTTTGATCATGGTCTCGAATGAGCAGTCGCGTGAGTTTCCGATGTTCTGTTCTGGAAACAAGGATTAGAGATATTTATAAGTGTTGGTGGATAATGGAAATACAGGCTAATGGGCACATGAAAGGTGGACCGGCAGTCAAATCGGCCGATGGGCTGATGAGTAATTATGCCGATGGGTAAATATGATTTATTAAACCGATAAAGCAGAAAACTAAAAGCCTAATATGCATATGGGCCGATGAGCTGATAAACTGATGAACTGAATGGATTGTTAAATGGCTGATGATCTGATGAACTCGGCATATAAAATAATCAGTCGATATTCTAATGGCTTTTGGTTAATGGACTGATATTGATACATAAACTGATCTGATACATAGACTGGGCTCTTAGTATGATGGCTTATGAGAAAAACGGGACCAATTAGCTGATGGGCCAATAGGCTGGTGAGCTAATGACCCATTTAGTATTTAAGTTTAACGAACTTTTAGTCATAAGACCATTTACTTATGGGTTATGGCTGATAGTCGGCTGAAATGATATGCTAATTGGCTGATGGGCTGATGAGCATTAGATGAATCAGCTTATAAGAAAAAAAACTAGTGAACTAATGGTATAATGGGCGGAAGAGCTTATAAACAAATAGGCTACATGGTTATAAAATTAATGGGTTGATATTATATATATTGATAGGTTAATGGCAAAAGGCTGATGGAATTATTGGCTGATATCAAATGAGCTGACGGGCCTGAATATTTCCCTCACCTTTCAACGCCGGAAACATCTCCAGCACGTATTTTCGTTTCTCCGGATTCGAGACCGTTGTGAAAACCTCCAGTCCATAGGCTAGCGCCACTCGAATCGCAGCCAGTCCAACTCCTCCGCTACCGGCATGTATTAAAATAGTGTTGCCACTGCGCACTGGCTTTTGCAGAAAGAACGCAATGTACACAGTTAAATACACCACTGGCACAGTCGCCGCCTCGCGTAAACTCCAGTGCTCCGGTACCGGCCACACTAAATTATCTGGTAGGATCTGTGTGCCCATGCAGCCGGATATAGCCGTGCCCATGACACGTTCTCCGGCCTGATTGACGCCTGAAAACTCAAAGCCTAGCACACATTCGGCCCGAAGGCGGCCATAGTGAAATGATTCCGGTGTAATGCGTCCGGTGGCAAGCATTACGTCCCGGAAGTTCATGGCGTTGTACTGAACGTTGACCACCTGCGGGTTCTTTTGTGCGTTCAGTGATCCTTGCATCCAGCGCAGTGTGGACAGATCACCTTTGGCCAAAACGTTTGCGTAGCAATGATCTAGTCGTGGCCGTTTTTGGAGAGGTTGCTGAAGACACAGATGACGGTAGCTACCCCAGAGTCCCTGCGGAAGATTTATTGAAGTGTAAATATAGCTTTTAGGAGAACTACATTAGTACAATCTAAATTACCTTACTGTACACATTAATGGCGAATCCGAGCCGAAGTTGCTCCTGGTACAACGGAAGCATTATATCAAACTTCGGAGCTGACACGTCATCAATAATCACACCAATAATCTGCTGCTTACTCGCTTCTCTGCGTAGACAATTTACAAGCCCCACTACTCCGCTGAACTTATCTTTCTCAGCCAGGACAATGATACGGCTTGTTTCTAGTCTTACTTGCTCTTGAAGTCGTGATAGCCATTTATAACTACCGCCGCCAGACACGTCCACAATGCACGTCTTTACCGGTTCCACCTGCTTACTGTCGACTTTTCGCAGAAGTAAAATCGAGTCGATGCCACTACCGTTAATTGGGAGAATCGCAGCCACAATAAATCCACTATTGGGTGCGCCAACCTTGCTGCCGTTGGGTTTTGTTTCAAGTGACACAATAAAACCAGTAGTTACTAAAGCCGCATGCGCTTGCTGGATTATCGCTAAATTGGACAGTAGCCCAGAGCCAACTACTATTGAACAGTCTCGTATAGATGAGAGGGCCTGATCTTCCACCTTAACACCGTTCAGGTCATCATGCAAACGAGCGCTAAGCAAGATTAGTTCGGCGCTAACACGTGGCAGCGACGCAAAAGCTGATCCAAACATTTCAATCATCGGACCGGCTGATCGTTCCGTAGCATCCAGTTCCACGACACGATGCGATTTCATGGAACTACCCTCAACCGCTAGCTGAACACACACTCGAATAGCGTCCTCAAGGTCTAACTGATCACCAGATCGATTAGCCACAAACGTGTAACGTTCCAAACGTGCATCGTGCAGTGGTTTGCGTCGACCCACCGCAGCCGTATGCATTTGTGTCAGCTCCACACCACCGGCACGTGTGATACCCAGCTCCGGGCATCGTTGTACGGTAAAGCCACAAGGACTACCAGCGGACCGTTGGGCAGCGGCACTGCTAATGTGCTGAACGGCTTTTATGCGAATCCGTTCTATACGTGTCGGCAGAATAATGTTCCGGGTGTCATGGCCAAGAATGTCAATTTGTAGTAGACAATCAAGGAATGTGACCCAGTTTCCATGCCAGTTTATCCAGCCGGTGTGACCGTCCGCCCGAGCCTGACGGACCGCTCTAAAGGAACCGCCGTAATGATAGCCACGAAGACGAAGTTCTTTGTAGAAATCTAAGGACTCGAGCACTCCGAATCGGGAAGGTGCCACCGGTGGTAGGTCTGTTAGTTGGCTAGCCGTTGATAGGGTTCTAATAATGCCAGTCACAACAGACGAGCCACGCTCGGTGATCTCAAACGCACCGGTGCCGTGTTGAATGACCACCGTCAGATCGACTGGTTGCTTTTTGGTGATGGCGGTGGCCCGCATAAAGCGCACATCTTCGAATTCAATGTCCAGCAGGTCGGCGACACTGGTTGAGAATAGGGCCAAGGTCTCCCAGACGAATCGGAGATAAGCAGTGGCAGGTACGATGCAGCGTCCTGGAATTTAATATTGCGTTAGGTTCAAATAGAGAAAAAGGTGAAACGTTTGGGATTCTTTATTTCAGCAAACTCGTCGGATAAACGTTGTTAGTGGAAATTCAAAATATTTTCCCTAACAAATTATTGTCTCAAGAAATATTTTTTTATCATTTCGTATTCAAATTATGTATTTACAGATTGATATACTTCAAAGGACCAATGAAAAACTTTTTTTGTTTCCCACTAAAGTTAAATTGGTAGAGGTTGTCAAGACACATCACATCAATTATCAATTATCAAGATCATAAATTTGGGAACATTTTATTTGGCTCTTTTTATTCTATTAGCATTGGTGCCCGAAACAGATCCTAACAGAAAAAAAACTTATTTGCGACAGCCAAGTATTGGACAAAAGAGATTAAATCATTTTTACATATATTTGCCCATGACACAAAAACGACAAGTACATAGGAAAAAATATTGCCCAATAATATACAAGAATAAATTATGAGCCTTTAAATCTCACCATCAATTCGATGTCCCTCGATGTACTCATTCTGCAGGTCTGCAATGTTCACCCGAATAACACGCTCACCTCCAGCGGATCCGGACTTCTTAAGACCATACGTTGCTACAAAGTGATCATCAGTGTGATCCCATTTGATCAACGGTGAAATCATGGCAGTGCCCCGAGACACCGGATACTGAACGGTCGGATAAAGGCGCTCTATTGGCATCTGAAGACCGTTGGCAAACATTCTAAAAAAAGTTTATTTGGTTGGTAAAGAAGAAGAAATACGTTTTTTTTTAATATTCTACTCACTTGCCAAGAGCTCCCAAGAAAAATGCTGCATTCTGAGCGTTGCCTCGTTGCGTCAACGGAACAAGCACACCATTTGGCATGGATTTCTTAAAAATCGCCTGTAACAGACCATGCGGAGCGATCTCTATGACCATTGCGTCAGGCGGTAGCATAGCAGTGGCCTCCTCGAATAGCACCGGATTAATCATATTATTTGCATGATATTCCGCTGAGCTTAGCTGATTCTTTTCAAGGTGCCACTCATCGAACGGCACACTAGTGCTCAACCACTTTGCTGACCTGCGCTTGGGCACCGGAATGATTTGCAACATTCGCTCCAAGAATCCCGGACCCATGTCCGCAATGAAACTCGAGTGAAACGCCACATTCGAACAGGCCACCTCTCTGGCGAACACACCGTCTCGCTGCAGACTACTTACAAACGCGCGTACTGCTTCGTCTGTACCGGCCAGCGTACACGAGTCCGGTCCATTATGACACGCAACCTCAACGCCATTCACCAGACGTGCCCTCGTCTGATCATAACTAAGTCCCACCGCAGCCATGGCACCACGTACGGTGTTCTTCTCTTGCACGGTCACTCCACGAGCATACGCTGAGATCAGCATCTGGCTAGGGGTTAGACTGTCATCAGCATACGCACAGCCCAGTTCACCAACGGAGTGTCCGATAATGAAGTCCGGGCTCAGGTCCAGAGCGCGCAAAATGTCGACGAGCGCCAGTTGAATGGCTGCGATGCCAACGAAAGAATTCGTGAGATTATCAAACGTTTTCGGATCTTCCGATGTGATGATGGACTGTAGGTCAACGCCAAACGGTTCTAAAACTTTCTGTGATCGTTGAATGGACTCGCGGAACATAGGAATTGTCAGCAGGGAGCTCCCCATCTTAGTCCACTGTGCACCCATTCCAGTGAACGACCAAACAACTGGTCTACGCTTAACCTCACAGCACCGCGCATCTCGATACAAACTACTATTCTTCTCCTTTGAATCCTGTGAGTATACTGCATACCCACGATAATTAAACTTCGGAATTCCTTCCGACTGGATTTCGTGTAAGAGTCCGATGAACTCTGGATCTACTGGTCTTCTTTCAATGTCGTCCAGCATAGCATTGACAGCATCCATCGAACGTCCTGACCACGTAACCAGTGCCGGCATTTGATCGACCCTTACAGCTGCTTTTGGCTTCTCATTGCCCCGCAACAGCACATGCCCATTGGATCCACCGAGTCCTGAAGAACTAACCGCAACCAACGAACCGACGTCTAGTTTAGTTTTCTCCGTGCACACCTTCAGTTTACCGGACAGCAGAGCTGGTAGCGGACAATTGGGCCTAAAGTTAAGATTCGGTGCGACAACACCACGCTCCAAGGCTAAAATAGACTTGGTGATTGAGCACAGAGCCGCACAGGCCTCACTGTGTCCCATGTTCGATTTCACGGATCCAATGAGCAAAGGTTTCTTGCGATCCTTGCACAGGGTTACACACAGCGAGCTACACTCCTCAGCTTCAGACACTCGTAGTCCGGAACCGTCGGTCTCGATGTACGCCAACCGTGCACTGGCATTAGAAACTCTTTGATCTCGATAGAAGTCAGACAACAGTGTTGACTGTTTTGATGTGTATGACCCGTTGCTGGAAATCATATTCGTTTGGGTGTGTACCACAGTAGCGTAAATGCGACGGGCTGACTTCGATTTCTGTAGCAACAACACAGAGATCGCTTCAGCCCGTACGTAGCCGTTTGCGTCACCGGACATTGGGCGACTGTAACCGTCTGCGGAAAGTACTCCCAACCTGCAAAAATTCGATAGTTTATCTCTAAAAATAAAGTATTGATTAAAGATTTACTTGAGAAACTGCCTTGTGATCGCTGGGTGCAAACAAAGATTTGCACCGCCCACTAGAGCTGCTTCACAGCGGCCACTCTGCACAGCCTGGACGGCCATATCCAGTGCGTACATAGAACTACTGCCGGCCGTGTCCAGTACCACAGACGGTCCGGTGAGGCCGAGCTGTTGTGAGATTTGATTGGCCATCATGGAACGACTGTAAAATTAGAAGTACAATATAATAAACAAAAGCATTATTGACCCGCAACAGTGAAGTCTATTTTACCCAATCGCACCAACTCCATTCACTGGCTCTTGTTCGTACAATATTGTTTGCTCGGACTCGCTTTGGCTCACACCAATGTACACTCCGGTTCGGGAACCGTGCAGCGCACTAGGATTAATGCCAGCATCCAAAATCGCCTCGTAAGCGACCTCGATTAGCATTCTGGCCTGTGGATCCATGCGATTGCAGCGATCGTTAGGAATTTCGAAGCAATTACCATCAAATTTAGATAAATCAGCTAGTTTTCCGAGGCGTCTAGGCAGATCAGTATTTCCTGAGAAACTCCAGCGCGTCTCGTGGTCATCGACCATGTCAATCTGTGAAATATGATATAAATAATAACGGTAATAAAGGCGATTCCAATATAGAGAGATAAAGGCAAATATAATGAAAGAGAGAGAGAGAAAGAGAAGGAAGATAATTACTCCATTTTGATTTGCTATAATAATAGCGGATTGCTATTATATAGTTATTCATCTGAGCTGACCAAGGTTGCCTCACTTTTGGTAGCCGTCGTAAACACCGGTTCTATCGGCCAACTCAGTCCGATGACAATAAATTTCAAAGGACCATTTTGACAGTTTCAGGTCCAAAGTATAGATAGTTCGGAGCTTCTACTCCGCGCCAGCACTACAAATCATCAATAGAAAACACCAACAACCCACATACCTTGTTATACAGATTGTGTTCGAACTCGCGAACATTTCGAGAGTTGGGAAATTTTCCGGACAACCCGGAGATGACCACTTCGATTTCGGACATTTTGATGTGACAATAGATTTTTTATCGAACCAACCAAAAATAAACAGAACCTTTGTGTGTCCAACTCGACTGGGAATCGTAGACAAACTAAAACACATACAACAATGGATAAAATGCAGTTGAATAATTTATTGAACGAAATATATGCAAATGGGGAATTTTTACAAGAAGATTGCCAGTGGCGTCAATATGGTGATAGTAAAGACTAAGAAAAAGAAATAAACACAATTATGAAAGGGTTCTTTCTTAAAAAATAGAACTTTTAAAGTGAAAACGAGAAGTCTATTTTTTTTTATAATTAAATGTATGTTTCCGTTAATTTAAAAAGTACGCACGCCACTGGCCACGGAAACCGCCTAATGAATTCAAAATAAAAGTTATTCTTACCATCAAACGCCATTTAATTAAAGTGCGTTATAGCGTAAATTTAATGCAATTTTTAACAAATATACCTGTTTTACACCCAATTACCCTCAAGAATAATATACCTATAAAATAATATTAAAAATGTATATTAGATTAAATTCATTTAATGAAAACAATGGAGTTTAAATCATTTTAATTTGTTAATGGCGCTCTTGATGGTTTAAGATTTATTAGTTGTTGTTATATTGGGATTGGTTTTTAAGTAGTTCTTAGCTAAACGTGTTACTGTGTTTTCATAAAGTGAAATTCATATTAGTGTCAGTTTATCGAAGCGATCGTTTATTTACATTCTAAGGCGTAATAAAATCCTCAATCTTACGAGCCACTTTCTTTTTTATATACACTCAAATTGTCTTGAAAATTGATATGTCGTAACGGACCATATTAAATTATGGTCATGTTAGATTTATGGTTCGATTGACCATAGTCTGATTTATTTTATGGTCAGACTTACTATGGTCAGATTTAATTATTCTAAAATGTTACCTTATTTGTTAGTCAAGTTTGCTGCGGTTGGTTAAACGTTTAAATTTTGTAACTGGATATTTGACCACCACTATGTGATCTACCAAGTGTATAAGCTTTAAAACGCTGTTTTTTAGTCAGATAAACAATTTGTTTTTTTTTTATAGAAAGCAAAAACAAATATATTCAAAGTATTGGCCCGTGCTAGATACACATTTTTTCCATCCCTCATGCAATATGTAGATACCACGCCAAAAAAAAAATCTTTAGAGGCAAACGTCTAAAACAACTATATATAGAGGCGTTTGAGCAGAGGCATGAGAGAGGCGATGTTGAGCACTCACGGCGGACGGTCGCATGACAATTCCGCTGAGGAGCCACCAGAACAAAAGGCCAAGTGGTTGACTCTCGGGGGGTTCCTTACTGAATCAAAGGCCTTTTGGACGCATGAGACGTCCGGATCTTGGTCCGGCGTGAGACCAGCTCTTGTTTTAGTGTTTGGTGTTTTTTATGTAAAGTTTTCGTTTTGTGTGGCCTTGTCTTGGAAACCATCCCTAGAGAGGCATCTTGCCGACCCGCTGAAGTCCTAGCCAGGCAAGGGAAATGCGGGAGGAAAGCAGGCCTTAAAAAGCCGGCTGGCGTCTACATTTTTATGGAGAGCACTTACCTATCGAGGTTGTATCCGTTACAATAACCACTTTCCATTGCCAGTTTCAATCTGATGTAGGTCGATATTTTTTAGTCTAGCGATCCAGATTTTGCATGTGTTTGTCGTTCGTTATAATCGTGCGGCACCCATTTTCCGATTTTTAGGAACCTTTTCCATGTCATAGAGGCGTATGAAAATGGCTGGTTGAGTAACATCGAATTGATCGGCGAGAATTTTTCGCGATTGTGTTATGTCCCCATCCAAGAGAGCGGATGGTCCTCTTTCTGGGTCGATTTTTTCGCTTCTTGTCTCTCAGGTGATAATTTCCGTCCTTGAACTGACGAAACCAATCTCTGCTAACAACAATTGTCGACAGACTACTCGACAAAAAAAAACCTTAGCGGTTTCAGAAAAAAACAAGTCTCAATCGTGTGTCTCGCTATAAATGCGTTAGCGGTTTTTAAAAACAGAAAAGTCGACAGAGCAAAAAAAGAGCTGAGCGTTTCCAGCACTTGGCTTGACTAACGTTTATTTTGGGGGAACTGCCTAACAATGAATAACAAAAGTAAATACTTGAAATTTCACATTTGACATTACGGCTAATGAAAAAGGAGAAAACCAAAAAAAACTAACCAATGCTCAAAGTGGAGCCCTAACGGACCTTTAAAAAAAACTATTCTCCAAAATTAGGAATAGAGGCGGCATGAAATGGACCCCATAACATTTTCATTTGCGCAAGCGCAGCACTCTTCTTTTTTAACAAAAAAATAAAGCGAAGAAGAGAGAAAAGAGAGTATAGGATTTTTTTCTTTAAGCTGACTTTATTAACTTTTTCATAAACATTTTCTAAATTTTAAATTATTTTGACTGCGCCAAAAAAATATATAAATTTATATAAATTAAAAAATACTTTCCTCAGTATTACCATTTTTTTTTGAAAAATATTTTTTTAAAACAAAACTAATCAATATCATTATGTTTAGGTAGAATTATTGTTTTCATTTTATTTTATTTATTTATTTTATTTATTTATTTATTGATCAAAAATAGACTTTAATAGGATGAGCCATTTCATTGAGAAATATTGTGTCTGCAATCAATTTATTGATTTTTTATTTAAAACTTCAATTTTTATCTGAGACTCAGAGCAGGCTGAATGATGTCCACTATAGAATCCATAAAATAACAACAAAGGCATTTCTAGGACCAATCGGAAGTTGTTATATTAAAACTATGAAACTATTATATTGGTTTTGGGCAAAAAAAACATAAACCGGCTGCAATTGGAGATTTGGAAATACGATCAATATTTGGATTCTCCAAAGCTAAGTTTTTATGGTACTTCCTTTGTCAAGAGAGCTGTTGAGTAAAAAAGATAACGTTAAAAAATGGAGGACGGCCATCTGACACAAAACTAAGTCAAGTGAAAGAGTGTGCCTTGAAACTATATGAATCTGGAATTCTGGTCAGTTTCACGTTTACCTGATTTGGAAACTTGGGATATGTCAATAATAAATAATACTATTTACTACAATTATGTTTATTTTATGAGAATATTACACCATTTTGTGGGAAAATTTTTACATTTTTTAAAAAACCTAAAACAAAAAATTATGCGCATAGCCTAAAATACCGTATATAAAAACGCGTGTCATGACTCTCAAAAATCTTTAAGGAGCATGCCCAGCTTAACATTGCTCAGCATTGTCTTGTGATCACCATCCACTGAGTGCACCACACACTTTCCGGACGTGTACTTGCCAATGTCATAATCATTGGACTGCGTTTCGGCCAACGGCATGGAGGCTCGAATCAAAACCACGTCCCCGCTAATCTGTGCTAACTTTTTAATCTGTTCCAAATCATCCAGACACGATACACGATTTATGAGCCCGCTCAAGAACTGACGTAATAATACTGCCGGAAATTCAATTTCTTTACAAATGACCGCAACAAACCTGTCCAGAGCCACATCGAGCGAAGCGCATTCGGACAGCATTTCGATAATCTGTGCCGGTCGAATGGTGGCATTAAAGTGCAGAGCCACCGCAATTAATATAAACTTTGACACATCTCGTTCGGTTATTATAGTTCGCATGGAATCCCGTAAATAAAGTGGGGAACCATCGATGGCGACCAACCGTACCGTTCGACCGGTTTGCTCCAGTTGTTTGCAAAACTCTATGCTCAGCACCGCTCCGAATGAGTGACCGATGACGGTGAACTGTTTCGTGTTGCCGAACACGTCTGGCGTGAGTAGCTAAAAGGAAAAATAATATAAAAAACAATATTTTAATGAACCTTATCTCCACTTCTCACCTGTATAATCTGCTTGGAAATTTCCGCATAAGATTTCGAATGACACATTGACCACAATTGGAAAAAGTACGTTGGCCGGGTCATTGTGGCTCCAATGGTCCTGAATTCATTCTGTATAATACCCTCAATGCCTGGTAAGATAATAGAGCAATGCGTATGGTCAGCATCCTTTGCGAGTGTATCCAATCGAATGCGCGATTCCTGGTTCTCTTTTGGTCCACTGAGCTCTAACAATACCTGAGACCGTAGATCTGCTGCTGCTGCCGCTGCTGGCTTTTCTTGGTCCGTTTTCGGTTTGGAAGCCGTAAGCTCTTCCAGTTTCAACAGCGTCAGCAAACGCAATTCTTCCGTTGACATTTCGAGGTCAAACTGTCGCTCGAGGATCTGCTTGATCTCAACCAACATCAGTGAGTCCATTCCAAGTTCCGAGAATGACGTTGTCATCGATATCGATTTAATGTCCGTAATACCAAACACATTTAATACCGTGTCCACGGCGCTCTGTTCCCCGACGAAAGCTTGCTTCTCAGCCACCACCATACTGGCCACAACCGGATCAACGGTGGTCATCAGAACGTCTAGTACGGTCAGGCATGATGACAATCGTTGCTGAAGCGTTCCACCGATTACAATGTCGTGATGCATTGCCTTCATGTTGGCCACAATGCCAACCTCACCGATTGCGCCCCACTGGATCGCCTTGCCAGGCAGTCCTGCAGCCACACGTTGCTCCATTATGCGTTCCATTATAGAATTGGCCAGTCCGTAGTTCGTTTGACCGGCATTACCACGTCCGGCGGACACACTAGAGAATACCACAAAGTATTTCAGCTGTGGACACAGTTCACGGGACAGTGCATCCAGATGGGTAGTGGCCAGTGCTTTTGGTGCGAGACTCTGACTAAACATATCTGCCGTTTGATTGTCGAAGAGACCATCGCGCAGAGCTACAGCTAAATTGAAGATACCACCGATTGGACCGAGTGTAAGAGCCTCACGAAGTAATATCTCGCAACCCTTTGCCGTAGAAATGTCCACAGTGGATATCAGCACTTGGCAGCCATAGCTTTCCATTACACTTGAATCAAACGAAATTAAATGAAACTACTATATAAAAAGTTAAACTGAGCTCTCTAGGACTGACCTCTTTCGATACGCCTGGTACGAATTCGTCAAACCTCGGCTCGAGCTAAGCACAAACTTTCGAGCACCGCGCAGCACCAACCAATCGGCAAGCTCCAATCCAAAGCCACCCAGACCACCGGGGATCACGTACACCAAATCCTCCTCACAGCTCACGCGCGGCTGCACCGTCAACGCTATCGATTCTTTAGACATTGGATCGGAACGCATTCGCAGCAGCACCTTACCAATATGCTTGCCCGTACTCAGGAACCGACACGCCTTCTCCAGATCGTTTGCATCAAAAACGGTAGTAGGCAATGGTTGAATAATACCCAACCGCAGATCTTTATCGACTAGCTCATGCAAGCGTTTTATCTTCTCCCACGGTGCCCCAAACAGTTTGTCTGCCATAACCGACTGGAAGCTAATCTCTTTCATGAAATGTCCCAATCCTATCTTTGTGTCGTTGGCCAAGTCAAACTTTCCGATTTCCATGAATACACCACCGTCGCCGAGGCACCGAAGTGATGCCTGTAGTTTCTCCTCAGCCAGACTGTTCAGTACGTAGTTTACACCTTTGCCATTGGTCTGCGTCATCACCATTTCCTCGAAGCTACAGTCGCGGGAGTTTCCAATGTGAGCCGCTGCAAACAAAATTTTAAAAAAATGGAAAATTGTCAGAGAATATTTTCTATTAGTCGATTAACAGACCTTTCAACGTTGGGAACGTGTCCAGCAAGAACTTCTTTTTCTCGGGCGTCGAAACGGTCGTGAATACTTCGAGACCGTATGCCTGAGCCACTCGAATTGCTGCAATACCAATGCCTCCCGTTCCGGCATGGATTAGTATCGAATTACCACACTCGATCGGTTTATTCATGAAAAACGCAATGTAAACGGTCATATAGACCACCGGCACCGTGGCTGCCTGCTCCAGATTCCAGTTATTTGGAACCTTCCAGCATAGTTTATCCGGTACGGTTTGTGTGCCCATGCAGCCCGTTGACGATGTGCCCATGATGCGTTCGCCCCGTTTGTTCACACCGGAAAACTCAAAGCCCAGCACGTGCTCCTGTCGTAGCCGGCCCAGATTAAAGGATTCCGCTGATATTCGACCGGTGGCCAGCATTACGTCACGGAAATTCAGAGCATTGTACTGTACGTTCACAACGTCATCAGACTTGGCCGCATTCAAGGAGCCATCCATCCACTTCAGTGTGGACAGATCACCCTTGGACAGAATGTTCGCATAACAGTGGTTACTGCGTGGACTTGTGCTTGTCACCTGCTTTAGTTCAAAGTGTCTGTACGAACCCCACTGTCCGCCACGATACACATTAATGACTAAACCCAAATCCAGCTGTTGCTTGTACAGAGGAACATCTGGACTGAACGGTGGAGCCTTAATATCATCAATAAACACTGCCTGTATCTTACACTTGTACGATTCTAGCCGAAGGCAATTTATGAAACCCAAAATGCCAGAGGAGCAGTTATACTGAGCTACGACTAGTAGACGAGACTCCGTCTTCAATCTCTGCTTCAGCTCATCGATCCACTTGTACGAGGTATCCTTCTCGGGCAGCAGTATCACACAAGGTTTGTCCAAAGACTTACCTGGTAGTTTACGGAAAATCACCTGCAACTCATCTGTTAAATTAAGCGTTGCAACCCGAGCAAATCCGGCGGGGTTTTCAATGGCACCGCTACTTTTTAGTGGCTCACGTGTAACCAGAAAACCATTATAGAGTAGACAGTTTCGAGCAGTTTTTAAACTGTCTGCATTGTTCAAAAGCCTGGTGCCAATCACAAACATACACTCCGTCTTAGCGGACAATGAGCCGGTCTCCACTGTGACGGTCTTCGAGACCACCTGCCTACCGTTTGGACACATAAGCGTAAGCTCGGACGTGACCAGCGGCAAGTTTCCCAGTGATTTTCCATAGTGCTCGATTATACTGTCACCACCGACATTGTATAGCTCAACTGCTCGAATGCATGGCGTTTGATTAGAGTTCTCAACGGCCAATTGTACAGCAACCTGGGCTGCCTGCTCACGGCTCAACAACTGTCCGGTGGTCGACAACGAATGTGCCACAAAATTGTAGCTCTCCAGTACCGGTATTCCAGGCGCCTTGCGTCGGCTTACTGCACTAGGTGTCAGTCGACATAACTGTACACCTCCACTGCGCAGGATACCCAATTCCTTGTTCACGTGCACATCAAACACCGTCTCTGCTCCGTCTGCCTTATTTACGAATTTCATGTGTTCCATTGTATTGATACTCAAGCGTTGAATACTCGTCGGAATCAGCATACTCCTGGTGTCTGCACCGATAATGTGACACTGAAGCAAACAGTCCAAGAAAGATACAAAATTGTTTGACCACCGGACCCGTCCCCAACGTCCATCGCTGCGACACTCGACGATGTTCGCAAACTCTCCGCTGTAGTTGTAGCCACGCAATGATAGCTCTTTGTAGGTGTCCTCGCCGGTAAGAATGGGCATGCTGGCAGCATCCAGCCGTCCGGGCAGGGCAGTCATCTCAAAGGGGGTGTCCTTTCTAGTACGGACGATACCGGTACAAATGCGGGAGCCACGTTCGGTGATCTCAAAAACTCCGCTTCCGTGCTGCACCGTAACGATCAGGGTAACGGCCTCGTTGCCCAGGTTTGTGGCACGTAAGAATTTAATGTCCTCAAATTCAATATTGATGCCTAATAACGCTGAGCTAGAGAACAAGGCCACTGCCTCCCAGACCATCATTAGGTAACCGGTGGCCGGTACGATGCAACGACCTGCAGAGAATGTAAAAATTTAAAAAAATTCCAATTTAGCAAAACTGGCGTTAAATGACAGAAAAGCATTTAAAAAAAAAGCACATTTTGGATTTAGAAAAATACCATCA
>JAAAKO020000786.1:0-21466 GCA_010015015.2 Bolitophila cinerea | reverse complement strand
AGTATTATTAAAAATTAAGTATAAGAAATATTGTTATTTCTTGGCTCTATAATTTAAATTTAATTTTAATATTATTTGTGTTATTAAAAGCAGTGGATTTTGTAATTGTTTGACACTCGTAGATATTTATAATTCGGTCATAATAATTGCTTAATAGTATAGGAATTGAAATGTGCCTGATATATATAAATTAAACTATGCATATTATCCATTTTTAATAAACATGAATGAATAAACATGAGTAATAAATTGATTTCAATTGACGAAAAATTAATATCTGTTTTAAAAGTTACATTTATTACAATATGGTTTATATGTTTTTGTCTATGACCAAATACATTTAGTTTTGAAAACCATTTACATTTGTTTGCTACCATTCAGTAAAGCAATTTAATATTCTAAATATATTTTCCAAATCAAATATTATATTTATTTTAATGTACAATATTTCTATTGAAATATTATTTTTTATACAACCTGGACTAATTTGAAACTATCGCTTTTAGCTTACAATAAAATGTGTATGTTAACTAACTAACTAAAAGATTACTCAAATAGTTATATATTACTCGTATAACTCGGAAAAGAGTTATTTTATATGATTTATATTTGTAAATATATACACGCATATATATTATATTATTTTTCGTGTTTACGATAGTTTTTAACACCTAACCGTTTAAAAACGGAGCTGTAAGTATACACGACATCAGACATCATAACACAAATTAGCCACCACAATAGTAGCATTCTATTAAGTACTAATTTATACATATAGGAGTATATATGGATATTAATATATTGTAAATTTTAGTGTAACCTTGTGTAAAGCACATAAACAAACTATCGGCAACAAAGTGATGTTACGGGCTCAAATTAAATTATACTTAAACACATTTTTATCATTGAAGCATTGTGTTTTGACTGCGTATTTATATACATATATGTATATATATATATATTATACTATAATAGCATCAATAATTACACACGGAATTATGACACATTGTTAGAATTGCTTTTTTGTATAATGTGCAAGCTATTGTAAATATAATTATTATATAGATTTGTTTTGAAGATGTTTTTTCCTCACAATGAACGAGACGTTTTTTCAATGAACATTTTTTGGCAATAATTATGGATATTAAAGTTATTTTATCGTTTTCTGATATCAAACTCAGCATGGTGTGGTCCCACGTTCACATATTGTTGAAATATTTTCATTATTTTTACCTGAATTATACACATTTAAGTATACTGAGATTATATATACGCGTACATAATAAAAAGTACACCTTCCAATGAACTGCATAAAATCAGCGAAATCTGGTTGTGAGCAGATCGATGTGTGAATTGCATTGGTAATCATATCAAATAAACTGAAGTAATGACAGGTGTTTTAGATGCAATTTTCTTTCAAATATAATATTATAGTAATTATTATTACATGCCACCTCTGTATGAACTAATCCATTTGCATTTTTTTTTGATTACAGAGAAGCATTGCCGCGCTTAGATAACTACCGGCGCTCACTGCGAGCTTTGAAGAGACCTTCGCTTGGACTGCTCCATGGAGAGGCCTTAGAACAAATTCAAGTAATTTAAATTATGCAACTGTTTCTTAAAACTTATCTAATATTTAAATTATTTCCAATCATTGGACGCACTGATTGTCGCGCACACAGAAATATATACACACAGTATATTCAAGAAATAATTAGATAAATATGACGCTCTTTATGGGAATATCGCACGTTGTTTAGCTTATATTACGTATATACATTCAGTTTCTTTTAAGACAATAAATATTAATTAACATCGATGTCTTCGACACAAATTGCAGTAATTAAATTCACACAAAATCAAGCGTTTTTTTGGACACAATAATAATTTAAACACTTATTGACATTGTATTTAAAAGACAATGATCGTGGAGTGTGTGTGTGTGCGTGCCAGCCTTGTACTGATCTAATTATATCCAGTTTTCTTGAGTTCCGATGCGGAATCAGTCGGATATTTAGTAAATATGAATTATATAAATATATATACATTTGTATATCATTTATACAGATTTCCTTCTAAAAATCAAAAGGGCGCTCACAATTTCTAGCGACACAATTTCTAAACCGAAATTTAGACATACTTATGCGACAGAATTTCTGAAATAGAAAATTACAACATTTAAGAAATTCTGAATTTTTATTTGCCTTCATTTAAATTTAAATTCAGAAATTCTACTACTACTAGAAGTACTTTCGATTTTGGGGATTGACAACTGCCTATTGATATCAACTTCCTGATTTCTCAACTTCCTAAAAAAGCACAAGTTGAAGATGATTTTTGCTCTCAAATTTTCCGTTTTGGCACATTTTCATTCTTCACTCTTTTTTATGTGTGAGTTATACATTTTTTTTGTCTAGTGATGTTGTGTGTCAATAACAATAATGTAAACAATGTGGTTTCTTTCCCATGATCTGCCTGCAGCGGGAGTCGGGCGAAAGCAACTTAGAACGCCTGTCTCTTTCTACGGTATGGCATAAAGCATTCAAAAAAGCAGTCGATCGCCTCCCGATCGGAATAATAGGGCCTTCGTCGGACCGATTCACACGTACTATTCCATCGTTAGTTGTCATGAAATTTACCAAATAGGTTAATAAAGAGATAGCATTACAAATAAAATGTGAAGCCAACGATTCAACTGAATGTCAGTTTCAATTGTGTGTTTTTTATACAAGCGCTTGCATGTATGTGTTTCAACTAAAGCAGTGGCGCAATAAAATATTGTTAATTTTCAGCCTCTGTTAAACCGGCATTTTGAATTGTACACTAACAATGCCACATTTTAATCTGCTTCATAGTTTAGCTGTCAAATTAAAACACAAATGAGTATCCCACCCTCTTTATTAATCTCTTTGACATTCACTCACAAAACCACCTCGAGAATTTCCGCAAAAGTAAGGCCTACCCGATTCAAATTCAATTATTCAAATTTGTTATTTTTGTGAACTATTATTATATAGTGGTTGTTACTGTTGCACTTTTCAGTACAAAATTGCGTTTGTTGGGATGCGCTGATATATTGTAGCCACTAAAAAGATTGAAAAGAGTCATCATCAGGTTTATTCTTTTCTTTACAGATAGCAATATTTAAAAAAAGGTTAATCGGCAAGTTGAAAACTGTCACTATTGCTATTGAATTGCAGTTAAGTTTCCTAGGATATTTTGAAGAGCAAGTTGAGAGCTAGCAGCAGGTTGAAAACCACTAGTTCTAGTAAAGATAACCGATTTTCAACTTGCGGTTTGTCTCATCCGGAGGCGGCGGTTGGGTTTTAACCTGCCGGTTAGCTTCAACTTGTGAATTTTATATATATTTTTTATTTACATCTTACCGCCAAATTGTAGGCACTAAATTATAGACACCCAATTATCCGTGACACCAAATTGTCGGCGAAACAAAAGTCATCTAATTTAGCTTATTCCATAAAATTCAATATTGTTCACCAAATATTTGAAAATCTACAAAAAAATCTAAATTACATACATTACATAAAAAATCAAAAATGTGCTTTTCATTATATAAAAATATGCACTTTACATGTGTGCGCTTATTTTTCGCACTTTGCGCATATTTATAAAAAATAAACAAAATCCCTTTTATTGGGGCAGTTTATACTTTATTCATTGAATTAAGATGAGGCGATGAGGAACAAAAATATTGCATTTTGAAAACATTCTCATCGAAGATCATCCAATTTTCCAGTTCGCCGCAAACGGTTCGCTGATTAAACACCCAAATAAGGTCATGACATGACAAGATCAGAAAACCGGAACCGACAATCGGTTATTTCGGTTCCGAGAACACAAATTGCAATTCGCGGAAATTTTAGTTTAATTTGCACTACATTAGATAAACAATTTCTTTTTCTGATAACTGTTAACCCTCATCCTTAGACCCGAAAATATATAAATTTAAGTAAAAAATAGTTAAAACCTTAAATAAAAAAACTCTCCCACTGAGTTTAATATTTAATTGGGGAATTTATAAAATATATATACATGCAGTAATTTTTGTGCAATATTTCTTGGTGAACACAAGGACAAAAAAATATAAATTATGAATCTATAAATTTGAAATACTAAAATTATTTTGTATCCAACTTATTTTATCGTTTTGATTACCGTTTGACAGATACAGTGATAGAATGTATTATTGATTTTTTTGCACACCGCTAGCATGATATTGATAAAGGATCATATTTTTTTAATGGTTAGTTGGTATTTTAAAAAAAATATATTGGATTGGAAATTATTTCGCCGCAATAATTAAATATATTTTGATGACATTGTATGAATATAAATATATACATATATATATACATTAAATATGTATATTCAATGTGGGTTTCTGTTTACTTGTAATAGTACAATAAATTATTTAATTGCACTTTATCACAGCTACACATCACACATAACATTATTTTGTTTAGATTTATAGCCTAACTTTGGAATGACTGCATTGCGATAAGAACAACGTATTAAAAATGTTTGCATAATTATGGCAACGTGTAATTTTACAATAGTATTTTAATTATAAAACATATATATTTTACCAATTTATAATTAATTCAGACAAACCATCGAACTTATACAATTACATACCTCATCGGACTATGGCCCAGAGACGACCGTAATTTTAGTCCAAGTGTAACACCTGAAATATCTTTATTAAAAATGTTCATGCCCATACTCGAGCTCAAACACAGGACCCCTGGCATAGGCAATCTAGTCTAGACCATTACAGCAAAGCTACCATCACAAAAAATATTTTTATCCAATTGTATTTAAATAAATACAAAAGTGCAAACAAAATAATAACAGTGTGGCGACAGAAACGCCAGTGCCATATCCGCACAATGTACCAACGACAACTGAGCTACAAGACATAAGCGCTAAAGTCAGCGGCGCCAGTACTTAGAATTTTTATAGAATTATCTCCTTATGTCTACGAAAAAAAATGTGTCGCACTATATTGGACACGAATTATTTGCTTTCAAAGTATCAAATAGTCCTTTTAAAATGGAATAAGTCCTTCCTTAGAGAAACTTTAATTTTGAAAAGGTTCAACTCAATAGACAGGGGAAAACCACGATAAATAAAATATCAACTTTAGTTTGACATTAAAAACTCGGATGTATTATTCAATGTTTTATCTTTTTTATATATATATGGTAAAAAAACATGGGAGTTTGCATTTTTATAGGCTGCAATTAGAAAACATGAAAGGTTAGAAAAAAAAACACACACACAAAAAACACACGTCCTGTCTTATTTTTTAGCCGGCTTCGATCAAAATAGTAATAATAAACCCTCGTGTCCAAGGGTTTGCAAACATTTTTTTTTGTTTGGTGAAATAAGAGGATCTTATATAAAAAATCTTATATAAAAAAGACACAAGCGTGGTAATGTTAAAAATTCCGTATTTTTTGTTAAACTATATAATTGTTTATTATTAATTATATTTAATTTAATATTGTCCACCAATTAATTGACAATCTAACAATAAAATAAATATATTTTCGTTCACCTAAAAAATTAAAAATGTGCTTCCAATTATATAAAAATGTGCACCTACCAAAAAGGCACCCAATAAAACAAAAGCTCTTTTATTTGGGCAGCTTATACTTTCTGGTATACTCGTATACTTCATGTTTTTTCTCGGTGAACTTTGATTTTTTAAGGTGCACTTTATAATATTTTAGGAGCACATTAATTTGGGCACAATATATTTTTTAAATAAACTTGAGATATATCCGCATTTATTTTGCTCTCATACCTCAAATAGGAATCCACCAAGGACCCCGAGTCACAGAATTCCGCCACGTCGGGCATTAAGCTGGGATGGATCCAGGGTGTCTTGATACCATGTCTGCTAAACATCTGGGGTGTCATGCTGTTTTTACGTCTGTCCTGGGTGGTCGCACAATCTGGTGTGGGCGAGTCCCTACTAATCATAGCCATCTCGGCAGTGGTTTGCGTCATTACGACCCTGTCCTTGTCTGCCATCAGTACCAATGGTGAAGTTAAGGGTGGCGGCATATACTATATCATCTCACGCTCTCTGGGACCAGAGTTTGGTGCATCGGTCGGTATAGTGTTTGCGTTCGCAAATGCTGTGGCCGCTTCGATGAACACAATCGGTTTTTGCAGTTCCATGAATGATCTTCTGAGTGAGTTAATTCTCGATAATACATTATTTTACAGTTAAATATTTATCCGATTGTTTCATATTATGTATACAGAATCGTATGATTTAAGCATTGTCGACGGAGGAACCAATGACATTCGAATTATTGGTACTGTTGCGCTGGCTATTATGATAGTCATCTGTGCAGTTGGTATGGAATGGGAGTCCAAGGCACAGAACTTTTTGATAGCTATAATTGTTGCTGCAATATTTAATTTTATTATCGGTGCTTCGATGGGACCGCGAAGTGCGGTCGAAGAAGCTGAGGGATTCGTTGGATTGAGTTGTAAGTATAAGCTAACACTATATATATATAAAAAATTTATTTTTTCCGGTTAAAATAGACAATACGTTTGTTGGAAACTGGGGTTCCGACTATAGATTCAGCGAGAAAATCAACCAAAACTTCTTCAGTGTGTTTGCAATATTCTTTCCAAGTGTTACCGGAATTCAGGCTGGTGCCAACATTTCTGGTGATTTAAAGGTATTATCTCCTATTTTAAATTTAAATAAAGATTTTTATTTTTTTTTAATTTTAACGTATTAGGATCCTGCTAGTTCGATTCCAAAAGGCACCATGTTGTCGCTGCTTATATCAATGATATCGTACTGTCTGTTTGTGGTGTTTGCTGGTGGTGCTGCCCTGCGAGACGCATCAGGAAATGTTACGGATCTGATAAATGGCAGTGCTATTGGCGTTGTGCCGGACTGCTATAATGATGCTGTAATACTAAACTAACAATTTGTATTAAGATTTAATTTTTTTTTTTTTGATTTATTAAAGACCTGCGAGTTTGGATTACACAACTCGTATGTCATTATGCAGCTGATGTCTGCCTGGGGTCCACTTATTTATGCGGGTTGCTTTGCGGCCACTCTGAGCACAGCTCTTACAAACCTTCTGTCTGTACCTCGACTGATTCAGGCTCTCGGCATTGATCGAATCTATCCAGGATTGATTTTCTTTTCAAAGGGATACGGAAAACATGGTGAACCTTATCGAGGATACGTACTGACCTTTATTATTTCCACTATGTTCTTGCTCATTGGTAATACTTATTTATATATAAACTTTAAACACACACAAGTTGTTCATATTACTTAATGTCAATATTTTTTGTCCTTAGCTGAGCTGAATCTTATCGCGCCCTTGATATCGAACTTCTACCTGGCATCGTATGCGCTTATCAATTTTTGCACGTTTCATGCTGCCTTCGTGAAACCGCTGGGCTGGCGGCCAACCTTCAAGGTAAGTCCGCATATATTCTATACTTATACTTGTTATCACTTAATTTTTGGAATTTATAATGTAGTGCCAATAAACATATATAATGTAGGCTTATCGGTTATCTCTTCTTATTGTTTTATATATTTCACAGTACTACAACGTATGGCTAAGTCTATTTGGATTTGCTCTTTGTGTGTCAATAATGTTCTTGATAGACTGGATATCTTCACTGATAACATTTGGCATTATATTTGCACTTTACTTGATTGTCATGTACAGAAAACCAGGTAAATTATTGACAACAGTGGAGTGCAATATTTTTCAAACTCTTTTTATTTTTTCTTATGCAGATGTTAATTGGGGATCATCTACGCAAGCGCAGATGTACAAGACTGCACTAACTTCTACATATCGACTACAGTCTATTACGGATCACGTAAAGAATTACAGACCCCAGGTTCGTGATTTCTATGTCTATGTTTTATTTACAATATTTATTACTATGCTAATCTAACTCGACTTCTATTAAGGTACTGGTGCTTTCCGGATCACCACAAAGTCGCCCGCCACTAGTCGATCTTGGAAACCTAATCACGAAAAATAATTCGCTTATGATAATTGGTGACGTTGTCACAGTGAGTCATTTATAATTAAAAAAAAACAAATATTTATATGTAATTGACAATATTCTATAAATAACTTTAGACGAAAATTTCGTACAAAGCTCGCAAGTTACGGGTTCGAAATGGAGAAGCCTGGATGGTCGCTCGTAAGGTCAAGGCTTTTTATGATGTTGTCGAAGGTTTGGACTTTGAGACTGGTGTTCGAGCTCTAATTCAAACCGCAGGTGTTGGAAAACTCTCACCAAACATTCTACTGATGGGCTTTAAGAACAGCTGGCAGACGTGTGACACAACAGACTTACTATCCTATTTTAATGTCTTGCAGTACGTCTAAAAGATCAATATATTTTTGATTTCTTGTATACCCTATTGTTTCTGTAGCAATGCCTTCACCAACCGGATGGCCGTTGCCATTCTGCGCATGCCCAACGGACTGGACTACTCTTATTTGAACCAAGATTTTGTTCCTGCCTTCTCGATCAGTGGAAGTCTTACCGAAAACAATTCCACCAATAATCTCGACCAATTAGACAATCCAACAGGTGAACTTAAGGTTATTCACAGGAACTACCTTCCGCCGTCCGTAGCGCCGCAAATAATGCATGCCGATTCAAACTTAAACTTAGCCGGAATGGTTAGTTCGCATAGCACAATAACCGTTTCCCAATCACGTACGTGTAACCAATTATTTATATGTTGTGTGTATGCGCGGTAAATAATGAATGTGTGTTTATTGTTTATTTTTTTTTGTATCATCTTTCCTTGAGTGTGTAATGTGTGTATTGATTGCGTAAAAAATAAAAGATGTTCTTGAAAAATGATTATATTAAAACAAATGCACTCTTAACAGCAACCTGAACTTACATGAATTATAAATATTGTTTATACTAACGGAATTTTTAATTCCGATCTTAAATGTTTAACTATGCTTACATTTTACAAATATTATTTTACAAATATACAAAATAATTTTGTTTTGCAGCACCATTCCCTAACCAGGCAAAGTTAGCAGAGCAGATAGCGCAAAAGGAAAACATAGTGTACTCCACTCGTGGTGGATCAACCGTTCCAAAGGAACTAATAGATGCCATGGGAGTTTTCCATATTCGCAAGCCCGAGGGAACCATTGACGTATGGTGGCTGTACGATGATGGTGGTAAATATTAAAAATCTAATATGTATCAATACTTTTTTTTCATTTCCATATGATCATAGGTCTGACCATGCTTATCCCGTACATCTTATCGATGCGTTCCACTTGGGCAAATTGCAAGATTAGAGTGTTTGCGTTGACCAATCACAAAATGCAGCTGGAAGTAGAGGAACGGAAGTAAGTAAATTATCTTAGTAAGAATAACATAAAACGAATAAAACAAATTTATTGGTTTATAGCATGGCGAATCTTCTCTCAAAACTGCGAATTGACTACTCATCGCTGACTATGTTACTGGGAATGACCCAGAAACCTCAACAGGCTACCATTGACATGCATAACAGCATTCTCAGTGGGTTCCGCGAACACCAAAATAATGACTGCTTTGTGCCCGACACAGAACTGGAGACATTGCAAGAGAAGACCTATCGTCAGCTCCGGCTTCGCGAACTTCTGCTCGAGCACTCGACGACCGCTTCGCTGATCGTAATGTCACTTCCAATGCCTCGTCAGGATGCTGTATCGGCACCACTGTACATGTCCTGGCTTGAGGTGCTCACGAAAGACATGCCTCCGTTTCTGTTGGTGCGTGGCAATCAGAGTTCCGTTCTTACATTCTACTCTTAGTCATTTCTGGCATCATGTCTCAATTTAATCTCATTTTGTGTTACGATAATTTGTAGTACTTAATTCTTTTCTTTAACTTACACACAATATACAGTATTATTATTACAATATTCGTTCAGCACACAAACCTTTAAAAAACATGTATTTCATAGATTATAAATATATTATATAAATTTTAATTGTTGATTTGGTTTTTTATATATAAATTTTAGGCGAAAAAAAGCTCTAAAAAAGTGCATATAAAATTAAAAAGGTACTCCTAAAATAAAATAAGGTTCGCATCGAGAACAAAATGCTCCAAAAACCAAAATGATAAGCCAGAAAGTATATTTACTTTAGGTCCACAATTTTTGATTTTTTTATTGACCAATTTTTTTTTTGTGGTAGCTTTTCAATTATTTTGTGGAAAATATTGAATTTATGGTGTAAGCTAAATTGGATAGGATATAATTGAATATATTCAGAATTCATTTAGATTTCGAAAAAGTAATGTCAATATATAAAAGTCATCTATTGATGATGAAATAAAATTCGATACAGCGAGTTAATTACAGCCAAGAGACACACCACATACTGCAATTCTTGAAGAATGACTCACCATAATAATAAGGGTAACTATTAATTTTCAGAATAAAAAAAATGCAATCATGTATGTTTACGGAGTCAAATAGCGTGTCGTTATCTGTTTCGACTGACAACTTCACTGAGACATGCACACGTAAATTTTCTCAAATACATTAGGAGCGTTCCATTTTTTTTTCTAGACTATTCATCGGACTGTTGTTTTGTTTTTATTGTTTTTGTATAAAACCCCCTAAAAAATAAAATAAAATATATACACATATAGGATGTGCTTAACCCTTGAATATTAATATTTATTGTTTTTATTTATAATTTGAAAGCCAAGATATTATTGGCTACAATCCGTCATCGAACTGTCTCAGTCAATGGACAGAATGTTAATTTAATTTCTATTTATTTTTAATATTTTTTTTGTTTTCCAATAATGTTTCCAAAAATGAGAAATTAAGTGTGAATGAGAGAGTATGATAAAAAGATAGAGTTTCATAGAGTGAATGTAAATCTGAAAAAATAGATGTACACTCTTTGTTTCTCTCGCCTCTCACCGGTGCAACAGTTCCCCGGCTCAATAAAATTATATATATATATATATATATATTATAATAATTGTTCATACCATGATAGAATTTGCTGTTTATTACTGAGGCTTAGATTTTGCTATAAAAGATTATGCGTTCCACTTGGAAGAAGATTAGAAGATTATTTGCTTTAGAACTTGCTTTCGAAATCCTTTTTTACATAATGCGAATTTAAAAAATTGCAAAGCAAATGCTTTACTTATATTTTTTAAATATCCAATTTAAAAAAACAACTTGTTTTCTATAATTTGCTATAGAACACAACAAAACCAAGCAACAAAACAAAAACAAGCAAAAAACGTGTGTGGAAAAACAATCGCTCATTCCAAACTTTTGCTGAGTTTAAACGCCTACAAAACAAAGTAGCTAAAACTATTCGAAATGCTAAGATTTAGTACTTCTTACCCAAATTTAATACAAATCTCACTTCGTTTACTCTATGGAAAAACCTAAAAACTTTTGGTGTAGCCGACTCAAATACAGATAACCTTTCATTTAGTAATGATAGATGTAATGTGCCGTGTTTTCAAATAATACATCATCTATTCCTCATCTATCTTTAATTCCTACTAGTACAAATAATCCTTAATTTTCCTGTACTAATGACCTGCTTCTAAGATTAAATTCCATTAAATGTACTTCTGTTGTTCTAATTTATAATTATCTTGGACAGATAAGTCAATGTGTTGGTATAAGTGGTTGTCTATTGACTTTTCTTTCTGATAGCCTTGGCGCCCACAGTGTTCGGTGCTAGGTCCGATGCTGCTATCTTTTTTATAAATGATTTACTCCTAGTTCTCTGTTTACTGATGACGTCCAGCTATATTATTCTTGTGACGCATCCATGACACATAGTGCAATTGGTTTTGATAAATCAAGATCACTTCCACCAATTTTCCTTAACGACCATATCCTTATTTATATGAAACTAGTTAAAAATCTTAATTTTCAGATAAACGAAAACTTAAGTGGAATAATATTTGTTTGTCTGCGTAGACCTCGGCTACACGGCCATTCAATACCTTTGAAAAACCCGACTAAAGTTCTTTAAAGGTCTATTATTGCAACCATTTATTTCATGTAATGCTTTTTCTGACTGATATGCATAGTTATGTCTTGAGTACATTGCAAAGAGCTCTTAAAAGGAGTGTACCAGATTTGTCTTTCGTCTCTGTAAATATGACCGTCTGGGCAATTTTCGGGACAAACAATTTACTACCGAACACCTAGTAACCTTTTCACTAAACTCCATTTTGTCAAAACGAACGAACTAATATATTTTTTTTAGTATAAAAACCATATCCTTTAAGTCACTTTTAAAAAGCAAGCTTCGAATTTCTTGCAAAATTTCTTGGCTTAAACTATATTTTCCTTGTGCTTTTATATTAAATAAATGAATGAATGAATGAATGAATGAATAAACTGTGCAACATTTTGCTAAAAAATACGCCCACGGTAAAAATAATGTATGTGATATTTAAAATCACAAGAAATTTTTTTCTGTAATAGGCTGTATGTATGATTCTCCTAGCTTCTACAGGTACTGATCTTCCTTTCTGCCATTAAATGAAACATTTTTGGAATTTAAATATATGAATATTTTATAGGTACAATATAATATATAATAAGTAGGTACACTATGGAAGTTTAATAAAGTTTGATTATGGCATACATATGCAAAATATTTCATCGTTAATTATAATGTAGATAAATATAGTTTAGTTGAATTGATAACATTCCTTGTACACATAAATAGTATTTACAAAAAAATATAAATGTTTATGTGTGTGTGTGTGTTTCTGCATTTATCGATTATACTACTAAATTGATTAATATCTTATTCCAATAGTAAATTCTTTGTTTTCTCAATCGTATATCAGTGTGTGTGTGTGTGTTTTTTTAAAGATTTAATATTTTAATTTATCGATAAATTATAGACAAACTGTGTACATAATTCATTTATTTGAAATATAGATATGTACATGTACCAGTACATAATAATGATATATGTGGATAGTATTTTTTTGTATATAGACAAATATTTTCTGGACACATTATACATATTAAATGTTAATTATTTTCCTGAAATAAAGGCTCTACAATTTATACAAATTGTGTGTCGACGGGTTTCGACAGTTTTACGCACTATGCTTATGTATTTTACAATTAGTTGGTGTATGTACCTCGTATTTTAAATAATTTTAGGATTAGAAAACTAGTTTCAGCTTAGAAAAATATTCTCAGTAGTATACTTACTTATATGTGTGTCAGTTGTATTCATTTGTGGTATGGAAAATATAATATTATGTGTATTTTTTACTTCTTTTGTTGTTATTATTTGTGGATTATTTTCAAATTTGGTATAAGTGTGCGAATGCTTTATTTCTTAATTTCTGTGTTTTTAAGCTGGGTTTTAATTGTGAAACACTGCTGCCAAACAAATTTAGTACAAACATGCTGAAAAAGATTAGATTCACACTACTATATACAATGAGCGTATTTTCTACGTTGAATGCCTCTCTCGCACTTTATTCCAATTTGTATTTCCATCTTGTTTCCACTTGCAGGTAAGCGAATGTTTTACAATTAAAACCCAGGTTTATTTTGTCTGAGTTTATTAAGAAGTGACTAAGTTTAAGTTTTTGATTTGTAATACAAAAATATAGTTTATTTTTATCGTTATAGATATAAAAGTGTGAGAATGCTATAGAATGAGACGCATTCTTCAAAACATTTCTCTTAGACGCGCAGTTGCTTTCTATGCACTCTATTCTTTATTTCTTATGATCTAAGTATATAAAAATATAAACAATAACATATTCTATTCTAATGCTGTACATAAATATAAAAATGTTATTTAAAAGAATACACACACACATGCAAAGGATTGTTTTGTCATTTAACCGATCTGTATAAAAGATGAAAGTGTATCTCCTATGTAAATATTGTCATATCTTAAAATCACTTTTGTATGATCACCAGTTCGTAAGATTTTTTTTTATCACCAATTTGTTTTTGTTATTTTGCAATTTTACAATTTTTTATTAAATTTATGTTTTTATAGTTTCGGGAGATCAGAGGCATTACTCTGGCTGCTCGACGAAGATTATGAACCATTGACGTCAGGTTTTTCTGCAACAGCATCATTTGACGATGGTATTTTCGGTTCCAGCTTCAGTTTCAACGAAGTGGGATCATAATATCCAGCCAGATAGAATGTGTCATTGTTGTCGTATACGGATCCGTATTCTTTGGGATCAGGTCCGTACTTTTCAGTGTACTCGCTGAGCGGAAGTACTTTGCATTTGTGCGAAATTGTTTGAACATCATTTTCGTCGGCGTGTGGCGACTGGAAAAGGCCACCCTGAAAATAAGAAAATGTTCAGAATAAATAAAATAAATGTTGGCACAGTTATGTTTTGCGTATACTTACAGGATATACAAGTGTTGGACAGCCCGTGGTCTCTTCGGGGTGATAGTACCATTTGACTCGAACCACCCTGTTGTTGGACGACGTCTCCCACAACGATTCTATGCGACCAATATATGGTCGATCCGGACGACCAGTAGACAAGAAAACTGCACTGTCACCGACCGCAATTGATTCCTTGCCACGTTGAATTGTCTTGTAGAAAAGCTTTTTACCGCGACCCTTGACGCCAGCCCTCTTAATACTCTTACCCGACCATGCCCATAGCTGACGAGCCGGCAAGAATGCGGCTATTTTACTGTGATTGTCAGTAGAGTTATGTCGTTCTTTTTTATTTCCAGGTTGCTATAATAAAAAAGTCAAAATATAACCTATATTTTATCACTAAAATTAAATTATGTAGTACATACATAAGACGATCCTCCTGAGCTCTCGGCGACAGACGAAGAAGTAGCTTCCTCTTCATTCATAATACTTGTCTCTTCCTTTACTTCCGCATTATTGAATACATTATCGTTTAATGCCTCGTTGCTTTCTTCTTTATCTTCTGTTGAATCAATGACATTGTCACTGTTTTGTGATCCACTGTCATCTTGTCTAATATCGTCTTCTTCTTCATCACCCTCTCGTTTCACCACTGTCTGTAAATCTGTATCACGATGATGATGCTTCTTGTGCTTTCTTCGCTTTTTGTGTTTTCGATGTTTGCAAAACTCATCGCCGCACTTATATTTGTGCTTATGCTTTTTGTCCTGCTCGTTCTCGCTGCATAATTGTCTCAGCTTGTCTTTGCGCAATTTCTTTAAACGACGACGTTCTCTATAAAATTAACCTAACTTTAGAATACATTTAAATCATTTGATTTGATTTAACTTACTTTTGTGCATCTCGATCTTCATGTTTATCTGTCGGATCTGGTTTAATGCTGAAGCAGTTTGTTCTGATTGAACTGGTTGCCTCGGACGTATTTTCAACAATATAACTGTCACTTGTACCATGATTAGCTTTTTGTTTCCTTTTTCCCAGGCTCAGCAATGGATTTGGATCATATTCTAAAGAAAGAATCAAAATATTATTATAAAATGAAAAATAAATCAATATATAGCCAGAAACTTACCAACAATCGGATAGTCACTAAGCAGATATCTGCAATCTTCGATGGCAATGCGACCACTGTCACCATCGTCAAACTCTACAATTATAAACTTTGGGTTATGCTCAAAGTCATGGGTTCCAGGCTGAGCGGCCGTTCCTGGATACAGACAGCGGTACTGCTGGCTCCAATAGGCACACAGTCTCGTGCGAGGAACAACATCATCAACCACAGTTGGTGACACTTCCAAGATCTGCACCAATAAATTAATTAATTTATAAAATATTAAATATTTTTAAAGAAAAAAACTTACAGCATCTCTAAGTACTTCCTCGCGAGACATTATGTGCGGACGATTGCCACGCTCGCCATCCAATGTGACGGCATATACGTCAGGAGCCTGCACTGCACTGAGGCAGCCCGCATAAAATAGACCTCCCATTGCTGTTAGCACACGTATCGGTTTTGTTTCGTTTGATATATTATCCAAGTACTCTCCGGTTAGAGTACACTTCGCATCAATACGTTTCTTACGATCCTTTATTTCGGACGAACGACGATGCTTACGATCCTTGCTCTTGGACTTCTTGTGTTTGGACGGATGCTTGGACTTACTATGTTTTCGATCAGATAATCCAAACAGATCCTGTCGTGCGTCTTCATCATCTACATATTCCTGTTTGATCGTTCGTGTTGGAACTGGGCTACTATCCGCAGAATTGACACTAGTCTCATCTGCAGTCGACATGCTGTCCGATGGCTTGGCATCGTGTAATCTCTTTTTTGAGGCAAATATGTACTCTACAAGACTTTTGCTCTTCTTGACTGGCATACTTGTAGTTAATGTAGCTGTGGTGGTAGACGATAATCCGCCTTGTTTTAAAATATGTTTCGATGAGGACGATGAGCTCGTATCAGCGTCATCGAATCTAAATGACTCAGTGTCACTTATCATTTTGTCTGACTGCGATGATGAGGAGAATTGCGATTGTGCCAAGAACGATGCTGGTTTGTCAGCAAAGAACGTAAGTGGCAACATTGTTTTGGATGTTGACGGCATTGCGTCTGCATTATTTAATTTGATTTCGTTAAGCTTTCGTTTTTCCTCCTTGAACTCCTTAGTGACCATCGCAAGTCGGTTACGCATGTCCGACTCCATGGCGCAGTACACTTCTTCTGGTGTTGGCCAGTTGCTTTTGTCGCGACAACAATCCTGCTCGATGACACTGTTACATGGACACTTGTAGTACGCATCTTTGACACGATTAAAAGACTCTTTTAGATCCTCATCAACGTGTTCCTCGTCATCGTCATCGGATGGTTTCGAGCGACGCTCTCTTCGGTCTCTACCGTGTTTAGAACGCTTGCCGGACTTCTTGCTAGAATGTCGTTCACGATGAGTTTTCTTCATTTTTTTTGATTCGGATCCATCAGAAGATGATGAACGCTTGCGACTGCGTTGTCCGACCTCTTCTTGAAACCGCTGCTCTGCTAAGGCACAGAGCAGATTAAGACCACCAAGGGGTTCATTCGTGGATTCGATGAATTTGTTGTTTGCTTGCAATGAACAGTCGATTGGTTCCACTTGGGCAGATGGTTCGGGTAGTTGATCATTGTATAGAGTTTCCACTCGATCAACGGGTTCTTGTTTAATAAATGTCTTATTCTCGAATGCCTCAATGCTGTTGGATAACAGCTCTAAACCGCTTAGGTCCGGCTTCTGTATTTCGATGACCGGTCTGTAGGTTATTTCAGGGGTAATAGTTTGCGGATGCAGCTGTTGTTGCTGTAATTGCTGTGGATGTTCTATCGGCATGTATATCACAGGTGTTGTGCTGACACTAGGCGGAGTACACATTTCCATCGATTGTAGTTCTTCCGTGGTTATATTTGAAGATGTAACAGTTGTGTTACTGCTTTCGAAGACGGTCTCAGGCTGAGTAAAGGATGTTTCAGAGCTAAGCTCAGTAATGCTTGAGATATTATGGCACAGATCCTGGTAGGACGTAGATGTGAGCTGTTCAGCTTGATGCTCGTGATCGAGTTCATCGGAATCGTGAGCATTTGCTGATGTCGGATAAGAGCAGTCCTCGTCCGCGGTGTTATTGTCGTCTTCACTCATTATTGGTGAGTCGGTTTGAATATTTGCGTCCTGTACCTCGGGAATATTAACTTCAGCATGACATATATCTGGCGGAGGTGTTAGACACCGAAGTGGAGGCATCGGAGACATCATAACGTGCCGGGATTCTACCATCGGAGCCTCCAGCATATTGTTTACACTGTGGCTGCTATGCGCATGTGGTGCTATCTGTATGAGACTCCCCTCGGATTGATAGTAAAGTTGTTGTGTGTCCATGCTGGGTGACATTTCGTTGGTCTGCACAGCTGTTGTGATGGTAGCCGTTTGAATGGCTGTAGACTTGCATGGATCGTAAATAGTGGAATGGATCTGATGTGAGGTGCTGAGATGAGAGCCGGATTGATCACTGCAATCTTCGATTTTAATCAAAGTTGTCGGCTGCATAGGAATCGGTATGTTAGGCATGGAAGATTTTCGTTTTCCCTCTGAGGTTAGGGCAACAAGTCGAGTACTGTGCGTTTGGGTATGCTGTGTTTGGAATTTAAGTATTAAAATACTATTCTATTATTAATAACTATTTATTGTGGTGAGATCGGACCTGATGCAATGTTGTGCTACCCAGATAGTCGGAGCTAAGTAACTGCAGTGGTGTCAGCGGTGGTGGTTGCATTTGCTGAGTCATCGATGGCATCAGCAAGTGTGATGGAGCCTGTATGGTTGGCTGAGGATATGAGGGCCATACAACGGCTTGTTGATATGGTTCTGGATAAGATATATAGAATTTATCTAAAAGGGGAAAATCAACAGAGATAAAGAGTTACTAGAAGCGATAGAGCAAATGATAAATATTATACTAATTAAATCATAAACATAAATGACTATGGTGTAGCATGCATGTGAGAATAGGAGTGTTTTATATTTATAAACTAAATTTTTGAAATGTTTTAATAATTTACTAATTGGAAATAATTATAAATTTAAGCATTTAACTAGCTATAATAAACTTTTAGTTTTATTCATATGTTAGTACTATATTTAAATACTAATAAGTACTATTTAAATAAATACTATAGCCGTTGCTTATTATATCTTACCTAGAGGTGTAGTAGGTAACATGAGGTATTGGCCAGATCCTGGATCCCTGACCAATTGATATCCAACCGGTGGCATTGGAATGGGATACAAAGACTCCACAGGCATTGGCGCTAAAAAATATATATATTTTATTTTACAAAAAATCTTATTGTTTTTAAATTAAAATTAAAGTGAATCACACAACATCGAAAACAAGTATGATTGAGCTTATTTGTGTTGGTCCGCCCAACTGTGCTCTCATTGGCTGAACAGTATGCGCGGAGTATAGAAAAGCTTTTCCATTAGGCCCCGCCCGTTACTGACTTCTCTGCTTTGAAATATATGCAAATATTTTATTGTTTAGTATATTAAAAGAGTTTTCATAGATGCAAGATTATATAATTTATAAAGCGAATATTTTATTATGTCTTACGTATTTAGTTCGGATGTTATTTTATATAATTCAAATATGTAGTAAATATGAGATAGACAATTTTACTATAGTATTATCACGCTAATAAAAAATATGTGAAAGTTAATTAATTAACGAAATCTTTTCGTTACCAGGGAGTATTAGGGAGTATTTTAAATACAAGTGTTTTTAGTATATAAATTACTAGTATTCTAAATATAATTTTGAATGAGGTAATTTTGTATCTTGTATTTTTAAAATAATATTTACAGAAAAGTATTTTTTATATTTTCAAAATACTATGTGTTAATATAAGTATTTTCCAAATACTAAAAGTACTATTTGGATTTTCTTTGGAAATAGTATTTTTAAAATACAAATTTCAAATTTCTTAAATAGTATTTGAAATAAGTAATAGCCCAGAGAGCTACGGGTTGGACTTGTGCAATGTGCACGTAAGATGGCAAACCAGTTTTTTGGAATATGCACTAAAAATCCGTAGGTTTCTTTTGCTATACAATAGCCTTCTTAAATAGTTATACGTTTCGAATACATTGATGTCTTCAATTATTATCGTTTTTAATATCGATATCGTACACCAGTCCATATAAATTATAAAAATGGCATTTGATAGTGAGATATAGGGCAACCAAAAAGAAGCTCTATAGGTTCTTATTGTTTGGCAACCGTATCGTCAGATGAGTAAGGCAGAAATTCTTTCATTCAAATTCAATCAATTTTAAGCTTATTTTAATATAAATGCTTATTTTGCAAATTTTAGCTTATTTTAGTACAAATGCTCATTTTTGGTGCATATTTAAATGTAGTGAGATAGATTTAAAATACTAGTATTATAACTACCATTAAATTACTCCTTAGGTTCTATTATGTCGTTATTTCTCAACACAACTATTTACACACCACCATAAAAATATAAAATGGTTAATTTAATTACGCCTGAAATGCACTTTATGATGCGGTCCCGCTTAAAAAAACGCTGAACTGTTCGTTTTTTTTAGTGTTTAAAGTTGTATAAAACTTTCTTATTGGAAAATCATATAAATATATAAATATTTTTAGGATCAAATTAAAGTTTTATTTAAATAACTCGCCATCATTATATATATATATATATATAGAAGGTTTTAGTTAGTTTATTATAGTTTATTTTTTTGTAAATAATCAAGAAAATCTCATAAATTAAAGCACGTGTTCCGCGTGCATTAAGCATTACGAATAAGATACATTTTAATGAGTTTTGTTTGCCCAAAAAAAACTTAATCTATTTCTACTAAAAATTAAGCGTTTTTCGCTCTAAAAATTAAAAAGAACTGCAACATGTGGTTTTTACTCTCTTTCTTCCAAATGGTATATATGTAAAAAAGTATGTACTTCGGGGATCATAAAAATACTACTGTACGACTAACATTTTACAAAAAAATAAATATATATATATATATATATCTTTTGTATATTATTAAATGTAAAGACCGCTGAGCTGATTTTTTCTTCTGATTAGAACCGAAAACAACTTGTTTTAATTGTAATTAAAACATGTTTAAAATTGGTTCAGAACTCAATCATTTTATCGCCTAAATAAAGCTCCCGCGTGTGTTATCATTATTGTTTATCTTTTACGTTCCTGAACGCCTATTGCTGTATAACGACATCCACACACGCAAACACTAAACAGTGTTCTGGTAGTGCAACGAGTCGATAGCGTGTTTGAATACGCAATTTATATAAACACCGTCTATATAACTGTATAAACGTATTATTATACTCGCGTATATTAAAAAAAAAACGTATCTGCTTACGCATTCGCGCCATGATTGGCGGCGAGGCGTGTACGAGCCACGCGAAGGCTTACCTGGATATTGCCATAGAGTAGGAGGAGTCCGGACTGCGTTCTGTACATTTGAAACTCCCATTGTGACGGCCTCTGAAGCAAAGGGAATCATGGTTGAATTAGATCCTGTGAAGAACATGTTTTGACTGAATGCCGATGTTGTGCCGCCTATATTTAGAATATGTG
This sequence comes from Bolitophila cinerea, assembly GCA_010015015.2. Lineage (NCBI taxonomy): Eukaryota > Metazoa > Arthropoda > Insecta > Diptera > Mycetophilidae > Bolitophila > Bolitophila cinerea. The sequence goes on along the minus strand of JAAAKO020000786.1, from coordinate 304 downwards.
GAATAGGTTTTTTGGTTGGTTTGAGTGAGTGAATAACGAAATAAAATTAAATATATAATAAAAAAGTAATAAATTAAAAAAAAAACATACGAGTAAAACAATAACAACAACAGAAATCAAGTTTGATAGTTTAAAAAGTGTATATCATACATAACTGTAATGCAATGTAATGCGAAAGAGGTGAGTTTTGTGAAATATTATTATTAATATTATTAATATGTAATTTTTTTATAAATTTAATAGGAAGCACAGACATTAGACGAACATGTTGGTTTTATATGTTTATGTCTACATTATATACATA
>JAAAKO020000675.1:0-21469 GCA_010015015.2 Bolitophila cinerea | reverse complement strand
TGTACACCGGCCATCGGATGCCAGGTCTCCTCGTCTCTGATTTGTACGATAAACGGATGAATTCCATAGCATTTACCTTGCGTGTATAATTGAGCCACAACAACGGCATAATTCGAGCTCTGTCCTACTGTTTGAACAATTGTTTTTAAAAAAACGTAGGTTTATAATTGTAACACTTACAGCCGCCGGGCCACCATTTATATGCCGTTATTGTGGGACTATGTAAAATAAACTCTTCTGTGGCTGCATCGTATGTTGCTCTGGTTTCAAGTCCTCGAATAAAGGTTCCGTGTCCCAATTCAGTCTAGTTTAAAGAAGATCGAAATGAATGAAATTATTATTAATTTAAAGTTCATGGAAATTAGTCAATTAGGACATGAATTTATTAATGCACCTTCCAGACCATGCCTATGTCTCGATATATTCAACAAGTGTCTGCAAAACTGCTACTTTCAACAATTTATGAAACATGCTAATGTTGTATAAACCTAAACTACAAAAACTTTGATTAGACCCGTAAAGTTAGCATTTGAGTAGTCTTCTAAATACTTTTAGCGAGGAATTTAAAATAATAAGGATAGAACATCCAACTCTGACTACTAATTGGTCCATGATGTAAAACGTGCACCAATTGTTCACGCCACATCTGTTTAAAAAAAACATTAGACACACACAACACGTAATACTGGTGAAATTCACCTCAATATTACTCTAGTCAAACTTTATGCGCGAAATACTTCCGCCAGCGATAAAACTTTATTTTTGATCAAGAAGTCACCATCGGCAGTCGCATTCATTAAAGTTTACAATTTATCCGAATTGCGTACAAACAGAAAAATAAAAGGTAATAATCCAATGCAGACTCAATTCGACACAATCTACATTCAATTACACACACGTATACAATTATACAAAAAAAATAACTATACCAATCCACAAAACATCTAAAGTAATTGTTTATTATCATATTCCATAAAGAAAAACACCCAAAACGAGAACCACGCGAACGAGGACCAATGTGCTCTAGCCTGCTGCCTCCAAAAGAACACCTGGTGATATTATTCCGTCCTATAACTCAGCCAACCGACAGATACAGGTATGCGAGTGTATATAAGTGTAAAATGTAGTTCATGAGCAAACATTAAACAGTAAACAAACATATAGATTAGATTGATTTTGGAATTTACGTCTATGAGATAAAGAGACGAATGCTCGCAGGTCTCAATTTGGACCTAAAATGTGCTCTATATGTATATATAATTTATATAAATATATAAAGTGCAAAAAATACAATATCAAACAAAAAACCGTACAAGTGCGTATTAATATAAGTCTGGACAAAAATCCAAATTGATAACACATTCAACGTAAATTACACACACAGTCGAAGAAGAATTATTGTAAAAGAGTCACTAAATATAGGCAAAAAAAATTGCTTTACAAAAAAAAATATGTGCTCCTGAAAAAAGTAATGTGCACCTTAAAATAAGTGTTCACCGAGAAAAAACATGCTCCAAAAACATAAATGACCAACCAGAAAGTATAATCTGACCAAATTAAAGAGCCTTTGTTTTTTTATAAATATGCGCGAAGCGCATTTTGTTTGAGTGCACACTTAGGGCCGATTCCTTTAGTCCTGATTAAATTTTGGATAATCTCTGATTTGTTATTAGCTCGATTAGTTGATCGAAGGAAGATAATCACCTGATTAAATTTTCTATTTCTTCACCTTTGATTAGAGATTTAATCAGAGCTAAAAATACAAACAGAGATTAAGCAGTTAATCATTTATTTTGACAGATTGAGTCAATTTATAATAGGATTTAATGAGCGTACAATCTATATAGAGGAATCAGGCAATATCATAAAAATTGACTAATTTTGTGTGTTTACGGCATATTGAGGAAGCTAGGCTAGGTCGTTGCCGTGCGAGTGCCGCGGACACTTTTCGTAATGTAATACGCAGCAAACGGATTACTCAGATACCAAAAAAATATCGTTCAAATCCGTCTTTAATAAAAAAAATCTATCTGTGGAAGTATTGATAACGTCCTTTTTGTCCACATCATTTGCTTCGTCAATCATCCCAAATAACTTCCTAATGTCGTAGTCGATTTATTTTATAGTTATACTATTCAGTTCTTACGTTTAAATTATATCGGAAGTGAAGAAATACAATAGCTGATTAATCGCCTGATTAAGACCTTAATCAGTCAAAAATTACCAATTAGCTGATCAAGTGATTAAATTTAATCAAAGATTTGTTAATCAGCAAAACTACGATTAAAAAGTCTGATCGAAAAACAAGAAATCTAATTTATGTTAATCGAATGACTTAATCACGGATTAAGTTTAATCAGGACTGAAGAAATTAAAAATTAACACATTTTTGAATTTTTAGGTAAACAATATTTTTTTTTTTGGTATTTTTTTAATTATTTGGTGGACAATATTGAATTATATGGAGTAAGTCAAGTGCCCTAAGTATATATTAGGAGTAGTGTTTACAGTATTGAGAGAACGCAGGCTATAATTGCTAGTTGTTGTTAAATTTTAAATATTAAAAATACTGCCTAAAAGAAGACAGACAGACATTAGACACATATTAGACAGAATATATAGAATATAAAAAATTCTCTGAACGACCTTATATATGAATATACTGTTTAAATAGTGTCAACATATTATTTTAAAGATTTGTCTCAAAATCTGTCAAAAATATTGTATTAAAGACAGTAAAAGACTGCCAAAGGATTGTCTAAAACTTACTAAATTACTGTACAATAGAATTTCAAAAAGGAAATTGACTGTCTAAAAACTATTCAAAAACTTTTTAAAGTCTGTCTAAAATGGTTCTAATTACTCTTTAAAATACTGTCTTTATCACATTTATTCATATTTGTCTAGAAGGAATTGTCTGTTACTTGTGCCAAAGATGCTATAATAAAATCTTAGGACTTTATTTCGAAATATTTATTTAGATTCTGACCACCCAAAAATAAGAAATTAGACTTATATTTAATTTATGTTCGAGAGTTATGTATATTGTATATGATATGGTAGAAATAATCATGAATTAGGTGTGTGCGTTTTTGTACCTGTGCATATGTTCCCAAGATGTTTAAATTCCACGCACGACCCATCCATTCGGCTTGCTGTTCGGGGGACCCTTGACCCATGATTGTTGGTAGGAACATGACAAAGTGCACACCTAGCGGATTACCTTCTTTAATCATTCCAGTGCCTAACAGGCCGCCAAGCAAAGCCCTGTGTTATATAAAATGTATAAACAAATATTTAAATTTAATGGATTCTGTTAAGACAAACTAAATACACATACATGTAGCTGTCCACTCCTGCCAGTCCCATATCCTGTAGCTGTCGCACTTTGTTAAACATTAGGCAAGCCTTTCGAATAGTATTCTCATAAAGCTCCTTGTGCGACAAGTACGAAGTCGGAATTTCATCCTGAAGCTCTGGGTCGGTCAAGAAATATTCTTCTGTAATAATAAATTTAAATATTAAATTATACAAACACATTTAGGATGTAATAAATAAGCTAATGATTTGAAATCGAACATTTTTTACAACAAAAAAATCATGAATCATGATGATAAGTTTTATGATTTTGGGAATGATATCGCAAATGCTAAAATTAAATCAAACATGTTTATTAATATATATAAATAATCAAGAAATCTTATGTATTATGAATGATTATATATCGTTACGTGGTTAATTTTTACGTATGTATATTTAAAATTATAATGCATATACGCGCAAGCGATATGAAACATAATAAATGTCTGTGTAATTGCACAGACCTTTGGACTCTTCACTCTTATTTTGAAGAGCAATTCAAACTTTCTTAAATTATTAAGAAACATATAATGTGTTATTTTAATTACCCCTCTCTCGCTTTTCCTTGAGTTTCTGTAGTCCTCCGTGCCACCAGGCAGCCATCTCTTCAACATCAAAAGTACACTTTCGACGTTCATTCTCCAAATCAGGATTTACATTTGCAACTGCATTTCCAGGCATCTTTCTCCAAAGACGTTTTGAATAACAATGATAATGATGATGCAAAATACTTTCTTTGTCTCTGGACAAGATACCGATCTCAAAAACACATAAAATAAATACTCTCTACACTTATCAATCTAAAATAATAATTAAGATAAAAAAATGCACAATCTGAAGTGATTGTATAGTGTTTATATTAATGTAAATTAAACGCCACAGAGAGATCAGAACAAGTTGCGTCGTGTCGTATGACTGAATGAATTGGCAAATACTATATACAATTATCCATATAAAATGACACCTGTGGATTAATCTCGTTATAAGGATGAGTACTTAATAACATTGACAGGACATTTATTATTAGAGCACAATAAAATCGACTGTATTTTTGAATTAAACCTCTTCTGTATAACTTTATATTTTATAATAAAAGTACAAGTAAAAGAAGCTTTATATATATTTATATAAAATAATACATATATAGCTTTAGCTTATATACCTGTTTATATACATACATGCAATACGCAACTTTTTGTTATGTCAATTGTCAATGTCAAACTGTTGCTGTTATATACTGGTATACTGTTATAAATTTAGTTGACTTTACGTTCCACAAGAAGTAGTGTTTTTTTAAATAAGTTATTATGCTAAATTCATTTCATCCGATCTTATTTAAAATCGAAAGCTAAATATGTTTCTATATTTAGAAGCTTGAATTAAAATAAGATTAACTATAAAAAAAAACATTTTTTTAAAAAATCCAATAAGATCACAACATTATTCACAATAGAATAATAAATTCATTCACAATTTGTTCATTTATCAAACAGTCACAATCACATATTAGAATTCATATGATTTGCATTGAAAATAGTAAAAAATACAGTAAACACACACTACTACACGTACACATTTATACACAAATCACAAATGACAAATCAATGAACTATCGTCGTCGTGTAACAATTATATGTTTTAACGACTCTGCAATGCTGTAATCCATAACATAACATAGTGATAAAATTATCGGTACTTAAATGTGTTTACTTACAAGATAATCCAGATGAAATAGTTGATTGTGTATAAAATACATATTTATTGCTCTCCTAAAGTATGGTTATGTATTTTCTGTTTAGTATTGTTTATGTTTTATGCTTGCAGGTACAATGGAAATGCTTACCTGGATTACCTGTGTTCTATTCGTATCCAGTTTGACCAAGGCAGAAAATGTAAGTAATTATTGGTCCACAGTTATAGTCATTCCCATGAGGACAATAACATATGTTAGAATCGATTTATTTATATTCGCTCATTTATTTGGAAACATATATATGTGAAACTTTTATATTTTTAGTTGCTCAACAGTAATCCTGTTGAATTTCCTGCTCCATATATTCCACTCAATGATCAGGACATGCTGAAGTTCGATGCAAATGCACAGCAGTTTCTCGAAGGTATCAGGCCGGCGGGTCATCAGTACCATAAACAGCATCAGCAGGAAAGCGTTAACGTGAAGGCAGAACTAGAGAAATTAAATTCAAGTAAAATATTCTTTACAATAACGCAAAAGGGAATTGTGTGAATTATTTATATCGTGTTTAGCTTACATTTGGCAAAATTCCTGGCCTACGCCATCGAAAAAATTGGGTGTCGTAAGTGCCGTGTGCATTGATGGAACTGGATCCGTTTTTGTGTTCCACAGAGGCGATCGTGTCTGGAATCAGGCCACGTTCTCTATAGCAAACGTGTTCCAGGACAGATCGAAAGGTCCAATAACAGAAAACACAATTGTTGCATTCCAGAAAAACTCCGGACGCGTAGTATACGAATGGGGCAAAAATATGTAAGAGCGTTGAATTTTACGTTAAATATACATATATTTTATTTGTTTTTCTTTTCTTTAGGTTTTATATGCCGCATGGTCTTACGATTGATCAAGAAAACAATATCTGGGTGACTGATGTTGCATTGCACCAGGTTATGAAGTTTGGTCCAAAGAGAATTGAGGGAAAACCAGACCTAATCTTAGGCGTTGCCTTTCAACCGGGTAGCAGTACAAACAAGTTTTGCAAACCCACTGCTGTGGCTGTCTTGCCGAACGGAGACTTTTTCGTCTCCGATGGATACTGTAATGCGAGAATATTGAAATACTCTAAAAGTGGAGAGCTCTTGTTGAGCTGGGGCAAGACTTCTTTCGGCGGGGTGGCTTTTGATGTGGCACCGCCAAATTTCTTTGCAATACCACATGGATTGGCACTGGCACTGGATTTGGGACTTATCTGTGTGGCAGATCGGGAAAACGGACGCGTTCAATGTTTCGACATAGCTAAGGGTGTATTTCATTCACAATACCATAGTCCAATAATCGGCGATCGACTGTTTAGTGTAGCGTATGCACCGATTAATGGTGGTCAATTGTTTGTCGTAAACGGTCCGGTTTTAAATAATAATAATCCATCAAATATAAACCTTCAGACGGAAGTGCGCGGATTTGTCATCGAGATGAACAGCAGTCGGATTCTGTCAAAGTTTGGACCAAATAATAGACCTTTTCAGAATCCACACGATATTGTTGTGTCGCCAGACGGAACAGAGGTATGAAAATGGAGCAAACTATTACAGTCCAAATGCTAAAAATACATTATGTCTTCTTTCAGGTTTATGTGGCCGAATTGAATCCCAGTAATGTTTACAAATTTCTAAGTACGGATATGACGGCCTACAATCGTACGACAATTGCCATTCCCAATGTTAAGCCCACCGCAACATTAGGTCAGTACATTTAATATCACGCCACCACTAAAATTATCGTTTGTTTTCTAAACACTGATTCTATTTTCTAGATAATTATATGACTGAATGTACAGAAGCATCAAAGTCAGAGCCAGGTGCCACAGCCCTGTTAATTGTGTCTATGGCCGTTGTGCTGTCACTTCTGGTTTTCAGCTTATTTCTTTGGATATCTCGTCGTCGGAAAAGAGGTAATATCATAAGTCCCGATCTTGAGTACAGTAAACTAATGACACAAAATGTAGTTGACGATTAGAGGCTAAAAATACCTTTTTATTATTTATAATTGAATTCTGGATTTGTATTTGTAATGTTTTTGTTATAAAAGATCTTTTTTAGGTTTTAGTTTTATGTAAATTTTTATTTTATATAATTTTAATAGATCTGTAAACATTTTTTAATTGTTTGTAATCACAACGATGTACTTGATTTTTTATGCAACACATTTATTATGATTTTAAATTAAAATCATTGAGACTTAAAAACGTAAATATATTTAATTATCTGTTCGCTTTTGAATCCCTAATTAATTTTATAATAAATATTTAAAATTTTATTTTGTTTTAAGTTTACAAATTGAAATGCATATACATATCATATTTCCATTTATCCTAACAAAACCATAGGTTGTTTGCCATTTAACACGCACAATCGTCGACATGCCTGGGATTTCCCGACCGTTAAATCGGATTCGTTCACGCTGGGCAGCTTACTGGATCGCAAACGAGGTTTTGAAAAGCTTAATCAGGACGCCAGTGACGAGGAAGCCACTGCATCCACAAATATGCTCTCAAGCGAACACTTTACTTAACGTGTGTGTCTCGCTCTCGCATCTATGCATAAAATAGTTTTATTCCATTTGTCGTATCGCGTATAGTTATTTATTATTTATTTTTACATCTACATTTCAGAAACAATTAGGCTTAAAGTAAATTTAATTATTTATATACACTCCAAACTCACTTTATTCTTAAAAAAGTACGTATATCAAAATATATCACAAAAAAATACTTGTAAATATATATTATGTACAAATATAACATAATAAAAAACAAGTAAAATTAATAACAGTTTAAAAATCAAAGCTTTTTCCAGCTTTTTGTAGCGACTGTGAATTAGGAGACATTATGGGATTCGAATAAAGGGGGCAGCACTTTTAAAATTAAAATAAATGACATTTGACAGATGACATGCGTCTGAAATAAATGTTGTATTTATATTTTTTTGTTGTTGATTTCGGAGATTGAATCTGGTTTTCTCTTCCTAGCTGCCTAGTTTTAAAAATAAAACGTAAGATTTTTATTAATTTAGTACTCGCACGTATTCAATGGAGCAGAACGAAAGTCCTTCCAAACAACAACCAGTCGATAATCAAGCTAAAAATGACTACTTAGAAATACTAAACATGCCCTCATCGGCGAGACCATTAAAATCATCTGGAATTTCAATGTCCCGAAGAAAAGCATACAAGCGAAATAACAAAGAAATCATTGAATTTAACGAGAATATAATGTTCAAAGCTGCCCTCGAGAATAATGTATCCATGTTGAGCTCAATGAATTTTTGTTCTAATAACATCAACACATTAGATCGGTACGGATGGTCTGCTCTAATGATTGCAGCTTGCGAGGGATCCACAGACATTGTTCGTTTTCTGTTAAACGAGCAACAGGCAGATGTAACCATCTGCGACCGAAGCGGAAATACAGCTTTATCATTAGCCACTGCCAAAAAGCATCAAGACATAGTTCAAATTATAACGGATAGAGGTAGTGCCTTGAAAACGATCTCTAGACAACAGACAAGTGTATCCGTTAAACTAGAGCCGTTCTTTTGCAAAGAATGCAATCAGAATTTTAGTTGTGCTACAAAAGAAGAGCACAAACGCTCCACGCTACACCGATTCAATCATAAAAACGAATATACGTTTACGAGGCGATACCATATACCGGACTCGAATGTGGGCTTTCAGATGATGCTGCGCCAGGGCTGGAATAGAGAAGTCGGACTTGGTCCAAGTGGCCAAGAGGGAAAACTCTTTCCTGTGAAAACAACAATTCGAAAGCAACGAGCTGGATTTGGTGTGAAACAAGAGCCCGCACGAATCACACATTTCTCTGCCTTTGACCGGGACGCTGTTAAATGGCGTGAGAGTGCCTCTCAGCCACTGACACGCAGGGGCATAGATCGTGAAGCACGTAGAAATAGAAGAAAAGAAATTGCATTACGCGCAGAGCTGTCTTAAATTGCAATATATTTATAAAGAGTACTTTTACTTTGCAGAAAATAACACACAAAAATGGACGTTTCCCAAAAAACCATGGAAATTCTGATCGCCACCGAACGTGTGGCCGACCAAATCATGCAAAATAAACAGGAAATCATAGCGTTAGACAAACGGCGACAGGACACACGAGAAGCTATTAGAGATCTTGGAAAAAGTGAGCAGGACAAGAGCTGGATAACGATTGGATCATTGCTTGTTAAGGTGCCTACAACAAAGGCTCTGGAACTACTACAAAAAGGTTGTAACATATCAATTTTGAAGAGGTTCTTTTTAATGATTGAGTAAAAACTCTTCTGTCTATGTGTAGACCAAGTGCAAATTAACGTCGAGATCAACAAGCTGCGCAGTGACCAGAAGGTTTTGGTGGGACAACATCGTGATCTCGAACACGCTGCACCGCTACGTGGACACAATCTTGAGCCACTTAATAAAGAGGAGTTGTTGGCCTTCCGTTCAAATATACCGGGATTTTGAAGTACTTTCAAAGTGATGTATAACAATATATAATATGAATAAAGAATATTTTGATTACCATTTTTTTAAGGAGAATCTTCTTATTTTTTTCTTATCGTCTGTTTAATCTGTTTTGTAGAAATAAACATATAGAGAGGAGATGCCTAATTGCCTACCAGCGCTGAAATCGTCGAAGTTGTCAAGGAATTATTTAATGCTATACTATACACTGCGCAAAACCATAACCGAGCTTATGCAGTCAATTTTTACACTTACCCTGAAGTATGTCTTTAAATATGCCGCTAAGGGTATTCCATAGTGGAACGCAAACAGTGTGCAAAACAAACGTGCCAAACTGAACGAAATCCTGAACCGCATTGATGTAGACATTGTCATCATCTCCGAAACATTCCTCGATGACAACTCAACATTTCAACTCCGAGGCTTTAAGACTTATAGAAGCGACAGAGATACTCGAGGTGGGGGTATCTCATCAATCTCTTTCCGACACAGCATTGTTCATCGCCACATAAACAATTTTCTAACGCGATTCCTCGAGAATGTTAACATCGTGTCTTTGAAAAACGTATAGGTAGTATCCGATTCTCCTCGGTATATTGTCCCAAATACACACGACATTTAAAGGATGACATTCGGGTGAGTACGTTGTTGTCGCAAAGATTTTAACGCAAGACATTATTTATGGAATTATGTTGGTCAAAACCATGCCGGTAAAGTCTCTTTGAATTTCAGCAAAGAGGGCGCTTTTTCGTACATGCACCACCAGACCCAACCTACTACCCGACTCACGCAAATCGACATCCCTCCGTCCTTGAAATAAAGTTGAGAAACAGCACCCGCCATATGGAATAATTTAACCTTTTCCCGTGCTCACTCCCTGACTACCGGTCTGAGACATCGAATTAACACACTCCTGGCCGAACTCAAGGAAACTTATTACTCATCTCCTCATAAACTCACATCCATTATTAATTCTCTGCATTCCTTTAAGGCACCCGGAGCGGACAACATTCAAAACGTCCTTCTTAAACACCTGCCTACCCGTGCTATTTCATACTTGTCACACAGCATGATTAACAAATGTCTAGAGGACTGCATCTTCCTGAAGTGCTGGATACACGCAAAGGTAGTAGCTATTCCAAAACCCCAAAAAAAATCGGTCTTACCCTTCCAAGCTACCGACTAATAAGTCTGCTGAACTCTATGTGAAAAATTCTAGAAATAGACATCCAAAACAGACTTGTGCTTCATGTTGAAAACACAGCGCTAATGCCTCACAACTCTTCGGATTTCGAAAACCACATTCAACGTGCCACAATTAACAAACTATTATATTATTGTTATATTAGAGAAGCAAAATCTCAAATAAAATCCACTGGAGTCATTTTCCTGGACATAGAAAAGGCGTTCGACTCTGTCTGGCATGACGGCCAAATTGTCAAGCTATATAAAGCAAATACGCCCACCTACCTCTCTAAAATCTTGGACTCATTCCTGTGCGACCGTTTATTTTGTGTAACCATGCACGGTTTTTCTATGGTTGCCCTGTGTGGCAAAATATGGCGCAAACGCACTTTCGCCGACTCAAAACAAAACAAAACAGAACATTTCAACGGATTCTTGGGGTGCCTCCTTGGTCCAAAACAACAAAACTGAACGAAAGGACTAACACAGTACCCCTTTGAACTTATATCGAGGAAACCATACTATCCAGGTTTAAAGAAAGAAGTGCTAACTCCGACTGCCACTGGATACGTGAAGTGTTGCAACCGTAATCCCTATGCTCACCAGCCTCATAGTATTTGTCTTATTTATCTCTTTTCTGTCCGTAACATGAGGGTTTTTTTTTAATAACTTCCAGGCATTTTCCCTCATACTTCAATTCATATAACAAAATCAAATAAATTTAAAGATATCAGCTGTACAGCTATAACAATATAGCTAACCCCTGAATTGTTTAATCAAAATGATTTTACTGCAAATTCATAAAAATAAATGCTTTTTTTTTAAAATAAATATTACTTGATAAAATCCTAAACATTTTTTTTAAACAAAATCATAAAATGTAGGAAATGATTCCTTGAAAACTAGCAGGCACTGGCCGATTTTTGAACAACACTCATCCTGCCAAAATTCATATAAAAAATTGAAGATTTTTAACTTTAAATTACTCCTCCCTCTTAAGGGATTATTCAGGGAAAAATTTTAGCTAAAGAGAAGCTCGGAATGAAAACTGGAATTCTAAATTCCAAAAAAGAGTTGTAATATTGAGTTGATAGTTATGTATACGAGAAATTCAAGATTACTTCGAATCTATAAAAATAATTAATCTAGGTATAGTAATTCTCCTGACGTTCATGTTCAGTCCGTGGAGATGTACATTATTGTCATGATAACATAAGCACAACCAGTAATAAAACCAACTTTTATGGTATATATAACAACAAAATATAACAACTACCCAGCAGCGCGTGCTCTCACGTGCGCTTTTTTATATGACGCATTTTTAAATAAAACCAACAAATGAGCGGGGGCGTGTGATTCTCCCGGATTCTCTTGATGATAATTCGTCACGACTAATGGCTTGGTACATGTGCATTAATAATCTCAATAATTTCTCCTGAAGATGAAATGAGCAATGCGCTCCGTGAATTAACGTCAAAAGAATTTCCAAAAGACTTTCTGACGAATCTCCATAATATAAGATGTGTAATAATCTTCCTATTAATTTTTTAAAATACTGCAAATTTTATATATTTCATTAGCCATATACATATATATATATATATATATATAATTTTCAAAATGTATTCAAAACATAAAAACCCAGGACCAAACAAGTGTTTTTTTATCATTATTTGAAAATCTACAAATTACACGAAACTCATATATATAAACTATTAGAGATAGATTCCCTATAAGCAATTGAAACTTTCAATACCAATTACTCGTAAAAGTGTGATTTTCATGATTATTTGTGAGAATAAGTTTCAATTTCCTGACGTTGTCTCAATATTAAAAAACAACTAAATACACGGTGACGATAATGCACAATCGTCGTGAGATTAAGTCTCTTGAGCATAATTCACCACACCGTAAAAAATGTGTGTCTATAAAGCCGTTAAAGACCCTTTTGGCTCTTATAACAAGACAGCGTATAACTAACTTAATACAAACAAAGTTCTTATCGCCGATCCGGTGTCTAGAGATCAAGAAAGAAGTGAAGAAACACAAATTTCCCGGGACATGGTATAGACACTGGTGTCATAAGGGTGAAAAACTCGGATCTAACTGTTGCTTCTCTAACTTGCACTGGACCGCCTCTAGCTGTAGGTTGCCTGCCAAATCAGGCGAGGATCACATACACGTACTGCAGAGATGCCCCATTATTGTCCGATAAGTCCCTTATTGGGATTGAGTCTTTTGTGCCACAACGAAACGCACTGTTGTGGTGATGTCAACACGTAAGAAGACTGCTGACATAACTCTGGACCAATTTGCGCGACAGCCAGCTGACCCTCCTCTTTTCACAGGTGGACTCGTAACGGGCCAGCCCAGACTTTCGATCGGTCTACGATGCCTATTTGTAGTGTCGTATTGTTCTACCGACTGTCTCTAGCCAAACTTCTATCTCAAGCATAGGGAGCTTATTTTTAAAATAAAGGAACCGATTTAACAAGTTCTCTAGAGTGCTATTGTTTTAGAGGGTATTGGAGCGGATTGACTAAGGAATTTCTGGATATAGGGAAAAGTGTTATGCTCTAGCTCACTGTCGGTTACTTAATCAAAAAAAACATTTTTTGAGCTGTTTACTATCCATGGAGAATGCACGGGTCACCGCTGGCATCTTTAAAGTCATGCCTAGTTTAGGTTTTGGGGTTATTCATTATATGATAGAGCTCTCATGTTTTTTTCTAGACTATAGAGGCTTCGGTCAGATTAATGGCAAAAGGAAACTCCGATTCCACAAAATCTGCGAATTATATTGGTTGAAAAATAATACCCAAATAATTTCAACCAATCAAATTTACGGATTTTGTGGTTTCGGAGTTGACCTGCGCCAATCTGACCGAAGCCATAGCTTTTGTTGCTGTGGGCAAACAGGCCGATCTCTTCTTTTTTTGACTACAATTTTTCATTACTAAACGGTGTAGAGCGGAACACTGAGCAAAGACTGGTCAAAAAAGCTAGAAATAAACCTTTTTGGTTTGGTTAATACAGTTTTTGCGGGATATTCCAAACGTCCTCTGATAATACTATCGATTTGTTTTTACCGAATATAGATAGCCTTCAATAATTAGTCAGAAAAGCCCACCTCAACTTTTTTGTTTAGTCAGAATAATATTTTAAAGGGTGCTGTCTAGGCTGAAAGGTCCACGTCGTCATATTTATGCCGCTGAATTCGTGGCAACATTGTATCGTTATTTGGAATTAATCTCGTCGTTTAAATCGTTGTAATCCTTCCATAAACCACACATGTTCGTGATTATTTAACAATTATTTACAAGCACTAAATATAAGCATAAGCATCCAATCCAAAAAAAACCTAAACTACTTATTAGGTGGTCGTTTTCACTTTCAATTGTCAAACTTTCACCTATTGAAAAATAGTTTCAATCAGTAATTAGGAGGTAAAATATAAATGAAATATAAGTACTATATAAATAAACAAAATAGTAATTTTGTTTTCTCCCTGCAAATAATTTAAAAGTAGAAAATATATTTCGTAAATTTTGAATCGTGTTTTCCGATTAATAGTACTGGAAAATATAAAACATTTGTTTTATTTTTGAATTGTCTCAAAGGACAATTTATTTTTTTAATCTGGATATTAAAATAAAATTTTATTAGATATATTCCATTTTTTGAAAGAATTTGTACAAAAAATCGTCAATTTCTACTATATTTATTGGGACATTCTATTCGAGAAAATAGTATAAATATAAATACTATATTTAGTCCTATATACTATTAATAGTAAAAAATATTAAGAGGGTATGTAAATATATTGCTGTTGTTCGATTAGAATTATCGAAAAACGAAGTTTTGCTTCAATCGTGTTACGGAATCGCTTAGTTTCAATAAATCCTGAGAAATTAATACTTTAACAATTGTAATATGTTTCAAAATTGAAAGTTTCAATTGCTTACTCTATCTTAAAGCTGGGTTTTAATTGTAAAACACTGCTGCCAATAAGGTGTTCCAGATATTCTTCAAAGGAAAAGAGGACAATTATTCAAAGTTCCATTCAACTTAATAAATTATGGTGGCTCTGTGATTGTTTCAGGAGAGCTTTTTTCGTATCGTTCTTACATATTGATACCTATATTTAAAACCAAAATGATTTTAAAAATACATGAACATATCTATTTAGGATGGCACACCTAAATTTACGATCAAAAATTGTACCTAAATTTTGGTATGAAATTTTAAAGAATTTAATTAGGTCTGATATCATACCTATATTGTGGATTAAGGTATACCTCCTGAATTTAACAGATCCCTGAAATAAAATTCAGAATTTGTCCAGCGGGAACCTGATACATTTTATATGAAAACAAAACAGTTTTATATAAATAAATATATTTTATTTGAAATAAAAGATTGCAAAGGTAAGATATTTTTTAAGTTTTTTAGGGCATTTATGACAATACCCTCTGTCTACCAAATAATCCTAACACTTGTTATCCATCTTACATTTTATTTATTTTAATAGTTTGAAGACGATAAAAAGGAAGATATTCATTAAAAGGTATTACGTAGACACGCACTATTTGAAGTTTTTATAATGTTTTTTTTTTTTACTATTTTTCAAGCTTTTATAGTAAAATAATTAAAAAATATTTTTATTTTTGAACCAAAATATTTTGAGCGTGAATACAACCGATTCGGCTGTATTCACGCTAAAATATTTTAAGTTTTAAACCGTTTAGACATTTTAGAACATTCCTAAAATGTTTCATATAAATAATACGGCTGATTGACTTAAATTGAAAAAAGAGAGAGTAAATTTTTCCAACCCTAAAAAGAGAACTCTCCTCTTTTTGGAGGACGCCTGACAACCCTAGTTGCCAAGCAAATTTATTACAGACATGCTGAAAAAGATTAGATTCACAGTACGATAGACAGAGACAAGCCGTATGCGAAGATATTTTTGCCCAGAAAATAGCGTACTTTTAAGCTGGATTTTAATTGTGAAACATTTTCTTACCAGCAAGTGGAAACAAGATGGAAAGACAGATTGAAATCAAGTGCGAGAGAGACATACAACGTTTCCAGCACCTTCAGCTCTTTGTTTGGCAAAATTATCTTCGCATACGTTTTGTCTCTGTTTATCGTATTGTGAATTTAATCTTTTCAGCATGTCAGTGCTGGAATTGCTTGGCAGCAGTGTTTCACAATTTAAACCCAGCATTAACGGTTACAGGCAAACTATATATAGCTTGTAAAAATCTCCCAAAATCTCTTTTCTCTCTTCTTCGCCTTGTGTTTTTGTTAAAAAAGAAGAGTGCTTTTTTAACAAAAACACAAAAATAAGAAGCAAGAAAAGAGATTTTGGGAGATTTTTACATGGTATACTTAGCCATTTTGTGGAAATTCAGCTCTTAAACATTTTTTTACAATACACTAACTGTCAAATGGCCAACTCGCAAAATAATTGGCCACATGTTGGTTCTTTGTTCATAAATGGCCACCTCATCATAAACATTTTTATTCGAATGTTCCAGTAAATGGCTACTGTTTCCACTTAAATGGCCATTAAATAACCACAAAATGTCTACTTGGCCTCTAGGTGGAAATCCGGTATTACACTACAAAAATACCGCATGAATTCATGGCAAACATATCCAAAAAAATAATCTTAAATTTAATATTAATTCGTCCTTAAAAAAACAAACACACACACACACCAATAAACACACTCTATATAAATACAATTCTGTGCACATATATTTATAATTTAAAGCTCGCGCCAAAAGCGTGTGACGTGGAAAGCACGAATGTTCAAGGTCACGTATGCGCAATTGGTAAAGTCTCCACGAACGAGCGACTGAGCACGCACGTTCAGCCGGTCCCATGCAACAAAACGAAACAGCCGATGTGTCTGTGTGTGTGTGTGTGTGTGTGTGCGTGCGTGCGCTCGCTCGAGCAACAATAAAAATTCCATCACATAGAATGCGACAGAAAAGCACTGGCGCGCGCGCTCTGCTGCTCCATGAAGTACAAGTAAAGTATAGATATATATATACGCAGATAGTGCTCTGTGACTGTGGCTGGCTGTGTTTGTGTTGTTGTTCTCTGTTCTGTCGTCTGTCATTCGCAGTTTCGCACATATAAATGGCTACACGAAATACAATATAATAAATAATTCAAAAACGTATTTTTGTTTGTTTCATTTTTTATTATCAAATTAATTATTGCTACACGTTAGTGCAACGCGTACAACGCGAGTAAACGCATACAAGTGGATTGCCATTGCGCATTGAACGCGAAATGCGGTAGTGCTCGCTCGCTCGGTCGATATTCGGTATTTGACATAACCGCAACACAACCTTTCAATAATACACTGTTTTTATTTTGCGCGGATCAGAGAATTCTCAGAGTTCTAACTGGAATTTTTTTTATATTTTAATGGTGTGTGTGTGTGTGCGCGTGTGTGTGATAAGCGATTATCGTAAGGAAAAGTTTCGTCGGCGTTTTTGATAAAAGCGGAGAAGGAAACACACAAATATTTGATTTTCTCGGTTGTCACGAAAATCCAAACGCGCGCGCAGTGATTTGTTGTTGTTGCTGCACCAGCAGAGAGTGAGTTGAGTTTTAATATCCATATGCATGTGTGTGTGAGTGAGTGTGTGACGAATATCGATCAAAAACAAATGTACGTTTTTGCAGTGTAATCACAAAGTGTCGCGCGAATCAGAAAAGTTAAATTAAATAACCTATAATCACAAAACAAAACAAAGTGTCGAAGACCATCACCGCAGCCATGTCTGTCTGTCCGGCAGCGTCCCAAGGTCCCTGAGCGAAGGTGTGTACCAAATGTTTACTATTTACATTATATTTTATTCGATCATAATCATCTCCGTGTCCGTGCATCGTGGAAAAGAGAGACTACAAAATATTTTAATTATATATAGTGGTATGTGTCCGTTTTTTGGGCTGTCCTGTGTGTCTAATTGAATTATTCTATGATCGTCTTCGTCATTCTGCTCTGCAGTCTAACTAAAGTCGCGGTTTTGTGTTTTTGAGTGCGACACATCGAATCGAATTCGAATTGACGACAGCGACAGACGACACGCGCACTCTTTACTCGTGATGTGACAGCGCGAGCGAGTGTGTATATGTGTGTGTGTGTGTGAGAGTATATGTGTTTATAATGTGGCTAGTCGACGCTCTTCTAGCTGATATTGCTTTTGCTGTTGTTCATTTCGTTTTCGTATTAATATCGTTTTATTTGATTTGCATACTTGTTGCTTTCGCGCGTACACACACACACACACACACACATCCACACATTATACATTTGCTTTTGCTTTTGCTAGCTGCTGCTGCGCGGCTGCCTTGCGTTTGCTTTGCTTATGTTGTTATCAAGGTCGCTCTGGGTTGCCTCATGATTGCGCGTCTTGCGGTAGTGTGCGAGCCATCCGTGAACACTGTATATATATATATACAAGTTTATAATTATGTGTGTATGTGTGTTTGCTTTTATATTCATATAATATACACTGATAATGTGTATATATATAATTGAATGTACTACGCACACCATATATAAATGGCAGGCGCGCGCAAGCTTGCTCATTGCTCCCTGCTCGGTGCTCGGTCTTCGGCCGATGTGTGCACAATAAATAATAATCCGTCACAATTCACACACACACACACTCATAAATATACATTATACAATGTATTCATACAAAGTATATACTTTTCTCTCGTGTTGTTGGGATTTGCTCCAATATTAATATCGGTAATCGGTATCATGGACTCATCGTCATCATACTTGGGTAATATCATCAAGAGATCAAGACTATCAGACGAAGAGGACTCTCCAATGTGAGGTTTTATCTCTTAACTTGTTTTTTTTTGTGTCTGTGTGTGTGTGTGAGTGTGTGTGTTGTGTGTGTTTGTTAGTACTGTTTGTTTGGTATAATGGTAATAATTTCGAGACGGTAATTATGGTAACTCTAATTTTATATTTATTTAGAAATAATTTATTGTTTACATTCATCGGTTTTTTATTTATATATTTATTTGGCGGTATGTAAGGTTGTCAGATGGTCGTCAAGAGAAAAGAGGACATTATTTCAAATTTTCATTCAATTTTATTAATTATGGCGAATTTTTGAATTATTAATACTTTCATTTTTATGTTTTTTATTATTTATATTGAATTTTCTTTAAAATTGCAGTTGTTTTATTTATTTATTTATTTATTTATTGGCAAATGAACAGAAACCCAAAAAATATTTGAGTTTCCTATAATACATAAGCACTGCGTGCATACAAGTAGATAATTTCAATTTTTAAGGTTTTAAGCTTCGAGCATGTATTTTATTATTTTAGGTGTGCAATTCGTTTTGGCAGACTGCAGACAATGGCAAAATCATTATTATTATTATTATGCATTTTCTTTTTAGAAATAAGATCAGGCAAGAGCTTTTTTTTTGGATTTTACCATCTTTGGAATCCCCCCTTTTAAATATCTCTAAAATAATTAAAAATAGTTTTTTTTTTTAAACTTTATCCTATTTTATTTTTGTATACATCATTTTGTAAAAAGTTTCCAAAGAAAAAATGTATAAAAAACCCTCAAAACTCTACTTTGAATAAAGGAAAGAATAGTAGTAAAAAAACAAAACTGTTTAGCACGCTTGATGTAACCCCTTAAGCTAAATCAAAAATAATGCTGTAAGACTTAAATTCAATATTTGTATTAAATATTTGTTTCATTCCTTTAAATACAAATGCTTTACACACATTTTTTATGAATTAAAAATATTTCATATCTGATATTTATCAGTTTGCGTCTTCTAACACAATTGGTGTCATCGGTTAAAAACGATGTATGCATCAGCGCTCCCCAGACTCAAATATATTATAATAATACATGCTCGAAGCTTAAAACTTAAAAACTAGGAATATAAGAAAAAAACTAAGAATAGGGCATATAGCGGGCCCGACTCGCTTACAAAAGATTATTCATATTTCATTTTTAAATATAATTCATTTCTTATAGTTTTTTTAAACAATTGTGATGATGTGTTTACAAATAGTATTAAACGTGTTTTGAAGTCTGTTAATTGGTAATGTGTGTATATGTCATATTTGTTGTAGTTTTGACAATCGAAAATTTAAGGTTTGTTCTTGTATTAATGTGATAAAAACGAAAGTTAAATTCAGATAAAAGGTTAGTATCAACGAAAACGAATCAATCAAATCATCCAAAATCGTATGCATTAATGTCATGTCAAGAAGAATGCGTCTATGTTCCAAAGATAAAAAATTGTAGGTTCTTAATCGATTTTGATATTGTGTTTTAGGTATTTTAAACTTAAAATGCATAAATTTGGTATTTTTTTTGTATTCTTTCAAGTTTACTTATGTTGTTGGGAACAGGCATTAACGTTCAACGAAATAACGCCTCACTATACCAAGAAATAACATGTATACGAATTATCGCAAAGGATTTTAAAGTTTAGATGAAATAACAAAATAAAGAAATAATAAACAGTTGACTTTGCTCTACTTAAAAATAACATATTGATGAAATAAAATTTAAATGAATTTAACAGTAGAACCATTTGCAAATGATTGAAATTGCAATAGGTGGACTTAACGCCTCAGGCGGCATCGGCTGAAAATAGTAATCTGACAAAGTACCCAGCATGATAAGTATAAGATGAATCATGTGTCATTTGAAAATTACGCCCAGCCGGAAGTTTTTTTTGCTGCATTTGATTTTTTTTAGTGAATAGCACGGACGCTAGGTGGCGTATGTTGAACTAAATAAAGGTACCAGGACATTTTGCAAATGGTCATTTTGCCAATTTTTTTGCAAATTCATGTAGAATGTTCAAATGAAGCATATTGATAATTTTTCTAAAAATTTCAAATGGTGCATTTTATCAAATACCATTCTGTCAAGCAAATTAGCCATAATGCCAATAACTGCCCGCAAACAAAGCCTATTGAACTTGTCACTTTTATATATATATATGACTTCCTCCCTGAATATTCCCATGTTTTTTGCTTGTTTTTTGCTTGTTTTTTGATTATTTTTACAAATTGTCAATACAAATTATATGTCCCAGCCGGACGTTTTTAAGCCGATGACGCATACAGCTGAGGCGTTAATTAATATAAGTTTTTAAATCTGTTAATAGAACCAACACAAAAAAGGTGAGTATATATGTTTTTTAAATTTGACCGATATGTTGCAAAGTAGGTCTATTCCATCGAATTGGTGGTGCCTTGCTATCTATTCACCTTTAATTTTAAACGTTTCGAAAATGTTTTTTTATTAATTTTTAAAACGTAAATAAAGGACAAAATAAAAAAAGAACCAGCAAAAATTGCTATTTATTTTTTATCATTTTTAAAGTTTAGACTTTACTTTAATATTACTTTTTTTTATAATACAAACGGTATAATCAAATCGGTGTCCATTCAATTTAAAAAAATATAAATTTCTTTTATTAAATAAAAAATTTTAAAACATTTGAAGAAAAATGTTTTTTTAATAATTTTTAAAACGTATATAATGGACAAAATAAAAAAGAACCAGCTCAAATTTCAATTGCCATTTATTTTTTTTATCATTTTTAAAGTTTAAACTTTACTTTAATATTCAATTTTTATTTTTTTATAATAATTCAAAAAATATTATTTTTTTGT
>JAAAKO020000564.1:0-21472 GCA_010015015.2 Bolitophila cinerea | reverse complement strand
ATATATAAAATTCTACATGGAAAATCCGCCGCGGAATCTGTACGCATGCAAATAAGAGTTCATTTTATGTTTGTTATCTAAATGTGCGTTACCTTGGGTACAAGTATTGCCATCATATACATTTAGGGCAATCAGTTATTTTTGTGTTTGTACAAACAAAAAACTGAAAAGTAGAATTTTCTTTTTCTTTTCATTTGAATTTTAAATTTTATTTTGAGTTTTGTTACGGTACAAGTGAGGTAAAGATAGCTGCATTGGTTTTTGTTTACATATTGCAGGCCTCCCACACCTAATTTTTTTCTTTTTTCCTTATTTTTTACAAAAGATCCTTTTTTCTTTTAACCTCCTTATTTGATAAAATTTATCCTCTTTTTCCTTTTTTCTTTGTGGCAATAACATATTTTATAGAGTTTCACTAAACTGCATTACCACAAAATTTATCAGGCCAAGTTGGACATTGTGAAGGTTTTTATTAAAAGGGAAAAATTTAAAGGGAACTTAAAATAATAAACCACAGGCAAACAACTTGCTTGTTATATTATTTTTCGTTAGTTCGGGAAATAACAAATTTATAAATCCTAGATTGAAGAGAAAAGACATTAGCATTTTATTTTGTTAATTTGTAGATTGAATTATAAGATATAATTTTACAACAAATTTAAGTTTTTTTTGATTTTTTAAATAAAATTTATTATTATACAATTAAATCTTAAATAACAATAGAACTATGGGCAAGCAAGAAACTATTACAAAGCAGAGTGGATTGAGCAGATAAAGCATACACAAAAGATTTTTTTTTAATTCATTTACCTAAGATTTTTTTTCAAATACACCAGCGCCAGACGAAATGACTTTAAATAAGCAACTCTGGAAACTGAAATTTAGACGGCAAACCTAATCAGACATGTTAGTAGCAGATGGCTAACACTAAAAAAAGTTTTACGTCGCATAGCAGATCAATGGGAGAATTTATGCGAGAGTATTTTTTGATATCATTACCCAAAGAAAAAAACTTTATAAAAGAAATTGAAAAATATGAAAGGTACATATATGCGCATCAGGAAATATTTGAAAATAAATTTAAGTAAACTATATATATATATAAATATATTAGAATATATTCGAATATATTTAGCCTTTTTAGACCTCTTTATTGCCATTTCAATGAAGCAACCCAATGATTCAACATCTTATGCCAGCTATAGGAGAACTTTTATTTAAACTAATGACCTTTTTTAATCTAATTGTTTTGTGGATGAATTTAAAAAAATAAAAAGTGCACCTGATCTAGGAGAAATCGATCAAAAAAATAATAAGTTCTTTCAATCAGTTCTTAGCATTAACTACGGCACGGAAGCAAACTCATTAATTGCAAAATTGGAAACTAATAACAATCTGGATATAATTAAAACGAAATTTAAAATGTGCTATGTTGAATTGGTACCTGCATCTAAAAAAGACTTTGAAAAAATCCTTAGTTTCAGCAATTAAACGAACAGCACTTACCATAGCTAATGTTTTAAAAATTCCAAATTTTTGAAATTGCCACCGAAGCTATTTGCAGACACAATAAAAATTCAATACAGGATTTTTAAATCAAAACAAGGGGTATTTATTGACAAGAAAAACCTTTTTGACTGCTGGAATCGCGCTGGGCCAATAAAAGATGTCCAGGGTGATTTTAAATTTAAAGAATAAGCTGAAATGGCCAAAGCTTGCTTATGTATAAGCCATGACAATGCTGTTCAGTCTAAATAAATCTGTATTGGAAAACAAGAATTCATTAAAAGAAGAAACAAATGTTGTTATATGATTAGTCAAAGATAGTCTTTTACTTCATGGCTCAATTGTTTTTTTTTAAATTTGCAAACAATTGTATGAACACGTCCGAAACGCCAGGAAACGGTATATGGCATACCTAAATGCGGAACGAGAAGCGGAAATATTAAGTCAGTGCCGAAAAGAATATATCATTAAAAAAAAGCTTCCGAAAAAATAAAAAATTAATAATTCTTGTAAATTGCGGAAGAAGAGAAGAAGAATGGCAACTGAAGAAAAAAATGTTTTAGACAGAAACAAATCTCTGCAGACTGCTTTATTACCCACTCTGTGCTTAGGATTGAATATATTATTCAGGCAATAATAAAGCAGATAATTATTGATTTAAATAATAAACTAACACTACTTAAAAAACACCATGTATATATTTGTTTATATTCCTTTCTTTTTCAATTCTAAAATATAAAATAAAAAATCTTCTTTTGAATTTAAAAAAAAACCTTTTCTCCTTATTTACAGACTCAAAACTTTTTTTTCCTTTTTTTAATTATTTATGCGTGGGAGGCCTGAAAATGTTTTAAGTTTTAACATATAAACTTTTAGAGTCTCACTTTATAAATTAAATTTTAAATGATAATGTTAGAGTCTTCATCGAAATGAAACTTAATAATTAATTTAAATGCACCAGTTTTCTTATCCACTGATTTCTGGCCAGTTCGTTATGATTAAATCTTTTAATAAATATAAGTGTTTTTATGTTAAACCTAATTCTTTAAAATAGACTAATACAAAATACTGTGGACCGGGTAAACATCCAATTTTTATGAAAAAATGTTCATGTGTTGTGTTATCTTTGGTTTGGGTTCACTGTCCTCTGGGCCATCACCCGAGGAGGTATGTAATTGTTACCTAGGGTGCCCTAGTTGGATTGTAATTCTGACAAAAAACATAGACAAAAACTCAAAAAGTCATGATACAATAAAATGCATCCAATATAGCTTACTCCAAATAATTCAATATTGTCCACCAAATAATTGAACATGTACCAAAAAAAAAAGGTTTGTTCACTAAAGAAATCAAAAATGTTCTCCTAATTATTATTAAGGTGCAATTTAATTTTTTATTATATTACTATATTTTACATCTCTATCATTCACATATAAACTATACATAGATAATACATTGTATTTTTGGAATGCACTTTTGCTGAACGTACACACATTAAATCAAATGAATCGTGGTACCGCGCAATTTATTGGATATTATGGATCTTTCTGGGGATAAGTAAAAGTTAGCATATCATATTAGTGTAACAGGATACTTTGGGTCAGAGCGTAAAGATTTATAAAAAACATTCTTATTTATTTTGTTAGGCAAAACGATTAGATGTTGTCCTGTTGAGGTTGTTACATTTCGAAAGATCTATGGACTTAAAATGGACATATTCAGTTAAAAATTTATTTAATTATAAATAAATAAAACTAATTAATAATAAAATAAGCATTATATATTATTATGTTTGATTTTCTTTAAAAAGGTTAAAAAAAACTCTCGCGCCGATTAGAAATCGATAATAGTATTAACATGTAACATCTATAGTAAGATTACTTATATTATTTATATCATTATTATATAAATCTAAATTTAATAATATTTATTGAAAATTACTATTTTTTATTTCAGGTAAGTGAAGATGCCCAATCACCGGTTAACTTGAACCATTTCGGCAGATAAGTAATTATATGCAAAAATTATTTGTTAAAAGTTAGGTTTAAGTTAGATGTAATGCTGTTTTTTCTCAAATGCAATTAACCAAATACCAATCTCCGATAAAAAATGTTTGAAAAAACAAATCTGGACCGGCTACTATTTTTCTATTTCGGAGCCTATAAATATATTTTAATTATGTAAATTTATATTTTCTAATCATTAATTACTAAAGATGCACACACAATATAAGATATCCATGTTACTGCCTCGGCTCCCGCATTTTCCGCTCGTGACACGCATTTTCAGCTCGTGGCTTCAGTTTACAATTTACCGCATAGAAATCTGAAAATAGAAAACTTTACAAATATTACAAAAATGTTTCATTGAAACTTTAATAGCTTGCGCTTGTGCGTTGTGCATTTGCATAGTCTAGTGGCATGTTTTCAGCGGGTTCTCTCTCATCTAATTTCAAAACTATAGTACTCGTAATATACTTTTTGTGCAGCGATAATGAAGTTGTTGATGTGTGCGTTGAAAATTAAATGTATTTGTTTGAGCCTACGGCACGGCGCGGCACAACGGGTGCCCAACAACGCACAAACGCATGAGCAAAGGCAATTGATTTACATCATTTTAGCAGCATACGCTTTTGCATTTGTATTAAATGCATGTATGCAATTAGCCACTATACTTAAACGGCTTTAGTTTTCCAGATTGGGTTGCCTACGAGAGGGAGCACACGAGATTTTATGCTCTACATTGTATTTTCGTTTGAGATTTTGGGAATTTGAAGCGAAATCCATTACATCAGCACACGGGATGTATGCAATTAAATGTATACCGCGTATTTAAACATTGTTTCGTTGCACGCGCTCAAGTAGTTTGAATACGGTGCATTGATTTTATTTAGAGCATTAATATTCGGTGCATTGATATTCAGAAATTAGATTCATGGAAATTATAAAAGTCATGGTAAACTAAATATATATAATTTTATATATGTTTGCATATTTAAATGTATGTTATATTTTTTTTAAATTCGATACTTAGAAAAAATCTATTGTTCAATTCCATTTGTTTTAAAAATTAAATTATTGGCGTTGTTAAGTTCAATAATTTATTCGCTCACATTTATTTTGAATGAATGGAATGTGTCTATAGTGACCATTAAAAAAATAAATATAGTCTGATCCAATGAATATGCTTTAGATGACCATTGTATATATTTTAATAAACGGAAATTAAAAAAAAACTCTTTCTTGAGCTATTTCAGACCTGAGAAGCGATTTTGTACAAAAGTTTGAGTAGCTAGCGTGTAATTTTAGCTACTCATTTGGAACGCACTTTCCATATTTTGAAACGCACTCTCCGTGTATAAAAAGAAAAAAATCCGAAAAATACGTTTTAAAAAAATGTTTTCACATATCATGATTATTATTTTTTTATTTTGACCACTATAACAAAAAAATAAACAGTATACTATACTTTATTGATAATGTTTTAAAACACTTGAACGAGTTTTGGTTATTTTATATCAGGGCAACCAAAAGTATTGGCATACTATTTTTTTTTGTTCATGTTAATCATTCATAATTTTTATGTAAGAAAATTAGAATTTTTAATTGTTTTAAATATTTAGATTTATGGCTAACAATAAAGTGTGCCCAAAAACGTATACGTACCAATAGAAACTCGATATTGTATATTTATATACTAAAATTTTATCTCATATATTACTTTTATCATAAGTTGCCATGGTTGGTTCCTAAAATCGCTTAAAATCATTTTTTGCATTGCTTTTTTGTAATTTTAAATCTACTAAGTTTTAAAATTGTAAATCATATTCGCACCTATTGACATACAATTACATTTTTGTAACAATGTTTTTTGTAAGAAAAGTGGTTACAAAATGATCTTTATGAGGCCTGCGATTTATTTTAACACCATTTTATTTACTTTATGTTATTAAAAGTGCGTATTTAAAAACACTTAAAATTATCTATTTCTATTATATTAAGTTAAACCAACCCAAAAACAAGCAAAAATCAGAAAAATATTTTCACATAAAAACCTCTTTTTGGAGGGTAGTTAAACACAATACATATTTATTGTCTTGGGTAGTTTTTGATTTATAATAAAAATCCATTTTGATTTTGATGTAATAAAGGATTGTCTATTGATATACAATATATTTATATATTTACCAAACAAATACATTAGAGATTTACATAATTTATAATGAATGCTTATTGTAAAATGAATACTTAGATTGTACATATATATACATGAGCTTGCGTATTTTGTAGAGCACAGCTGTTACACAAGAACTATATGTTTTCTATGCCAATATATTGTGGATGAAAGGATTAAACTCACAATAATATTTTCATATAGAATTTGTTCTTTAGGCTATATACCTTTGGTAAATAGTTTATGATGTGAGACAAAAAGTTATAATTTTAGATTTTTCTCGAGTCTCCACGCGATGTTCTTGTATATATCATTGTATTTGTACCGACTAATAACGTATTGTAAGGCTTTGTAAGGCAATCATTATAATTACACACAGAATTCTATTATATTAGATAGATGATATGGATGTACTTACTTATATTCATTTGTGAGGCAGCCCAATATCTCATTCATATTTCCGATGCCTTTGTTTTCATAGAACAATCGTGTTCGTATTATTGGCTTAATTTTATAGTCTATAGTTTAATTCCCTTTCGGTCGATGTTGGGCAAACATATTCTATGAATATTATACAGTTTTGGTAATTTGTTTAAAACGATATATATGTATATTAGAAACAATAATAAAACTTTTTTCTTTCATTCTGAAGAAACCAATAGTTCCTATTTCGACAATGTTGTTTACCATATAGCTTAGCTTAGCTTACCAATGATTAACTAAAGCCCAAAACTATGCGTATACATTATGTATAAACATATTAGAATATAAGGTTCAATTGATTCGATGTTGTTTGTTTCTCCAATCGAACGTGAACTATATGGCCACATTTAATTAACTCTTGCGTTCTTATGTATATAAATTTGTGAACAAGACGGTATATATAAATATATATATTTCGAAATGTTGTTGACACACATTTTGATTGCGGCGTCATTCAATTAATTGAATCTCTTCAAGAGTGCGTTTGACCTTAGCCAACAAAAGTTTAATTGAAATGCGCTCGCACTCAGCAGCTGATGTATATAAATCGTAATTAAATGCATATTATATAATTTACGCGTGATTTAAACATTGATTTGATGTAATTTGCGCGGAATGCAATAAAAACAATGTTTGTCGGCAAAAAAAAACTATTATCAGAAAATAATATAGAAATGTTAGTGATGGAGTTAGCTATATGACGCGGTTTTACGCAGCGCAAAATGAAACGCACACTAAAATTCGTAGAATTTCAGATATTTTTGAAATCTGCCAATCTGTGACCGCACGAATCAAATGCATTACTCACCGTTGCCCAGAGGCAACGCGCGCGCATCCTCTTTTACGCATGACTCAAGACCTAACTATCTATATCATGGAACCGGTTTATATGCACCTCTCGCAGTCTCGCACATGTTGAGCGCTCTCCGGATTACTGAGAATATGTTAAATACCTGTGTGCTGCGGCCGAGGGCAGACACTCATCACGCATTATAACGCAAGAGGCTGTAATACCACAATAAATCTGGTTTTAAACGACAATGAACGAAGACGCACGCACGCTTAGACAAAGAAGACGAGTATCTGAGTCGATATTTTCAAGTTCGATAAATATAGTATGTAACAGTGCTATGCTCACGCATATATACTTATGGTATTATTATCACCAAAGGCACTAAACTAGCCCCAGTTGGCAGCCATTATCTGTGATGATGGTGGATGAGGGACTGTTTGACTAGTCAAGGTCAAGAATGTTTCATTCGCTCACCCTTTTTTACTTCTGCCTGGCCGTTTCTATTGCTCTGCAATATTGTGTATCCATTTCAACTTCTTTACATAGCATAAGAGTCTAAAGCTTTGTGTAGTTGGATTTCTAAATTGACATTCAATAATCGCAAAATCGGTGTAAAAGTTTGTGTATGCTAATGTAATCTTCATATAAAGTTTGAAACAATAAAAGTTTGAATACCCGGGCCTTATTTATAACTTTTGATTTGTGTTTCTCGCCTCGATATTTCCTTTTCTAGCCTACAGTCAAATGAAAATGGTGTAAAATTATCATTGAAGAAATAGATAGACTGTTAATCCCTTTATTCAGTTTTACTTTTTATTTGTTAGACCACTGATTTGTTTGCATCACTCAAAATATGAACCTTGCATGACTAAACTCAACAATATATTCAAAATATCATAGATCAGTAGATCAAAATATTTTCTTTGAAATATTCAATTCACTTAATCATTTTGAATTTAAACTTGTCTCATCTAATATACACACCTTCAAATGATGCTAAATGCAATAAATGCAATAGGACAAGGACTTCGGCGGGTCGGCAAGATGCCTCTCCTGGGATTGTTCCCAAGACAAAGACAGATAAAACGTAAACTTTACAAAAAACACCGAACACTAAAGGAAGAGCTTGTCTCACACCGGACCAAGACCTGGACGTCTCATGCGTCTAAAAGTCCCTTGATCCAGTAAGGAACCACTCGAAAGCCAACAACTTGGCCTCTCGTTCTGGATGCTCCTCAGCGGATCAATCATGAGAGCAAATTTTCAAATACATCATTCCACAGGTTCATACACTACAGATACTTATCCTTGACCTGGTCTTCCTGTTTGATTTTATGCTGTTTAATCATATATTTATGTAAATTCCACTCCTTATATTTTATGGCTCCTGACGAGCTTTACAATATTCAAAAGTGTTTGCTTATAAAAAGAGACATGATAAATCTATTATACCGCATAATCAGTGGGACAATCCGTAAACAGGTACGCATTTATGTTTTAAATCAATCGCCTTCTTTTTTTGGAAATGTAATGTTTTCCGGTCTCTAAACCATTGGCTTTTGGCTTTAACTCCACATTTCATTATGTTCACGAGTACAATTCACATTTCGATTGTATTGCAATTTCAAATATCCTGAGAGATGCTCAGAGCGGTTGTAAATCTTTATCGACGTCGCCGCCACCGCGTCGCGTCAGTCGCCGCTAAGAAAACGCGTATCTATTTATATGTATATACAATACATGCACATTGAACACACATACACTAAACGAAACGTAAAAGTGACATAATTGCCGAGACATATTGCAACAACTGTCTGTGTATTTACGAGTGGATTTGACTGCGTTTCTGTGTATGGATGCATGTGTGTGTGTTTATGTGTGCGATTATGTATGTGGCAGCATCTGCTGGCGAAATAACATTTTCACTGAAGTAAAAACATTTTTTGTTGATTTTACAATGGCATCGTTCAAGCGCGCTCTCATGGAAATGTACACAGAAGCAAGTTTTCCTTTGGATTGTAACGCTGTATTTTTCTAGAGATTTGGTTTTGAAATTTGGCGATATAGCAATGCGTGTCGCCACCGATGTCTGGTTCAATCCTATTTTTTTAAAAGAGCTCTTAGAGAATGTATCTCACTCTCAAATGCATTATTAACTCATGTGGAATATAAAAGCCGGTGAATACGATACCGCACGCACTAGTCACACGACAATTTTATCCGGATCACACGATTGGTTAAATCATGGTCAATGTGCCAGGTGCATACAAAGCTAAAGGATGAACTGCTCCAGTATTGAAGCTTATTTCGCTATAGCAATTGCAAAACATCCCTGGGTTGTGAGGAATCCTAAGTGGTAGCTACTATTATACCGTTTATTTTTTTTTAATATTTTTTATTAATTTGTTATATCTTTTATATTTTTAAATTTTGATTAGTATGAATAGGGCCCGGATTTTCCAATAAATGCATATTTCTTTGTATTCGTGTTAAGTCAAGTATACCAATATTCCAATTAAACATCAATATTCAATAAAACACTTCTTAAGAAACATGTTTTAACATATTTGTATATAAATACATATAAAATATGTTTTCACATATTTCACGAATTTTATTTTCAGTGAATTTATTTGCTAAAAATACGTATCGTAGATAAAAAATCGAGAGGATTAAATTTCCGTTTCACAAAAAAATTGTACTGAAGAATTAGTTGCAAAGATGCAAAATAAATGCTTTGGAATAAAAGAAAATAAATCTTCAATGATAAATTGTTAAAAAGACTTGAAATTTCTGAAAACTTTCTGTGATGTAAAACAGTCATTCTCATTCAGCACGCAAAATTTAAACATTTTGGATGAAAACATTTTCGCGTAGTAGGTGATTTGACGAAAAAACCGGATTAAATTATAAAAATATAAAATTATAAATAATTTTAAAAAATAAGTAAAAAAAAAATTTAGGTAAAATATATTTTTTTAAAAAACTAATTAAAAAAAAACTTTAAAAAATATATATACATTTCAAAATATTTTTAAAAAAATATTTTCAATTTTCAGAACACCACAAATTTTGAATTCCGGGATTATGAAAACCAGAATTTTGTAATTCCATATTTTGTTTTTCGGTATTACGAAATGCGGGATTTTTAAATCCAGTATTTTGATATTTTGGGATTTTTTAATGTCTAAAATAATTAAACAGCTACTTTAGAGCACCTACTACGATTTGTATGGAACATTTTAGAAAACTTTAGAAACTGAAGACATTTTACGAACGTGAATACCAATTTAAGCGAACACATTTTCAAGTAGTCTAAAACATCGAAAATGTTTTAATTTTGCGTACTGAATAGGGCTGATTATATGTTATGAGTTTTTAATATATTTTGGCCTTTTAACCACTTTTAAGGTACTTTTTAGCTATTTTAAATCATCTAAACATCCAGGCCCTACAGATTTGTAAATACTTATTCGAAAAACATAGATAAACATAAAAAATATTAAAGAATAGATAATATTATAGAATTTAGAGTTTATTGCTGTCGTTGAGAAAACTCGCAAACTCACAAAACATTTGCAAATTGTTAGTGGCTTAGGACAACTATTTATGCATTAATTGCATCATTTCTACGTCAGAATTGACCAACATTTATTTAACATTTAAAAAAAATGTGGGTTTGATTTCCTGTATTGTTTTGATGTTTATATGATTTCCCCAAAAAAATGTATTTTAATTATTTTGAAATGTCCAAAAGATAATTAAAAAACTTAAGGACCCACTGTGTTGTTTACATAACGGAGACATATCCATTTTACTATGTTTATTAAAATAAGTGTAGGGGAGCCTATGGTCAATTGTGACAAGCTAAAAACAAGAGAAAAAAATGCAAATTATGGGCAAATGATGGCTGATGCACCACAGTTGACCATTGTAATGAATAAGAAAATAATTTTACACAAAATTAAATATTTTTAAATAATTTTACGGAACTGAAGAATATACCTCGGCAAATTAAACCTTTATTTTTTTTTAATTACCGGAACAATAGAAACTAAACAAATGATTTAAAATTTACTTAAAAATGAACATATTGATGATAATACTCTAATACTCTACTTTTTTATTTTCTAAAAAAATCACATGTGCGCGCAAAGTATCTCGAAATCACCGTCTCCCCTATTCGTATAATATCCTACAAATGTATACAAAAATATTAAAAATTTGGTTATATTATAAAGCAATCTAGGTAATTTTGTAGCCCCGCGTATAAAGCATGAACTGATGAACGGTCATTCTCGCTCAGCCGCATAGTAAATTTTCAAATTATGCCTCATTTAAGTGGTTTTCAGAATATGCGCCACCGCGCACAGTAATTATTCAGCATTACGGCGAGACGCATTTATGCAAATCACCGGCATTGCAGTATTTAATATGTATATGTTTATATACATACATATACAAATATATAGTATTAATCGTTTGTGTGTATATCCACTACATTTAAACTGGAATATATTTCTCATACATATATTGGATAGACTCTCTTACTTTGTTGATGCAGTCTGTAAATTACACCCCCAACAACCTCGAAGCAATTAGAGGTGCATCAATTATTGCCCTTAATCCTCACCGCAGCTTAAATCTCTGCACCGGTGGCAGTGTAGCTGTAGATGTGCCCATTATCACCAACCGCACACACACACGCACGCGCGCCTATTGAAAACGTGGCGCTCTCAAGATATACTATATACAGGGACACAACACACTCTACTATAATATGCTTATTCTATTAGTATTGTAATTTATTTGTATATATTTTTATATACATACGAGTAAATGTACACCACGAAGCCAATTGTATCTATAGAATAATACATATTACATATTTATAATAATCTGTATTAAAATGCAGACGTCAAGCATACACACACTCACATTAAAATAATGTATACGTCTACATTTAAATTATTACGTGTGTGCCACACAAAAACCTTACATAAGCTATTCCATACAAAAGGTCTTTAAGACGTTGTAAGACGTTGGCGCGCGGCGAATTCACAGAACACACATTTCTTTTAAACGTGTTTTCAGTGTGTTTAAACGTTTTGGGAATACGAAGCACGTTACAATTATATATACGTATATATAAATGTATATATATATAAAAGTGTGCATACATATAGTATAGACACAATCCACATACACCACACGAATAAAAACGTCAATGAATAGCTTTTATAGACTCATATAAATTCAGTCATTTATACGGAATTATGTATTGGACTGCGCGTGCTGCACTGCATACACCATACAGGCTCAGAGGAGTAATCACATACACGCATATATCTCTCACACACACACCGTCACAAACACTAACAATGTATATACGCACACTCGTACACAAACTGCATACAAACGAGCGGCGCAGACATATCATAAATAGTAGACAATGAATAATTTTGTATATATACTTGTGTTGGTGCCTTTTTCACTGGATGTTTAAATGTTATGCTCGTAATATTGATTATATTATACAAACATTTCTTCAAATGTTCATTTATCCCCTTCACCTGTTGCCGTGTTTGTGTGAGTGTGAGTGTTTACATAGGTGAGCAGTACAGGTAGTGTATATACAACGTTTATATACACGAGTATATACATTTTGAATATATTAAAAAACACATCAGCTTGAGAATTCTGACTATTTCTGTGTGTGACATTTTTTTACAATACAATAATTTAATGAGAATATAGGTGTAGTTTTCACCTAAACATCGTACAGACGTACAAACAATAATAATATGTATGTTTTATGTATATGTTTACCATGTTTCCGGTCGTATACCTGTTAGAGTGCCAATTACACGCAGGTAACAGAAGATGAAATTTCCAGATGATTCTGTAGCATTTGTTTGTGTAAATATGCTGAATACGGTATCCAGCGATAAGACATTGCTTGTATTTTTTATAAGATAACACTGCCCGCCGATTTACTAAATATAATGTTTTTTTTATAATCATTAGTGAATAAATTAAACCCTGTACAAATTTACTTATTAACATTATTTTTCAACGAATGTGAGTTGTTTAAAATATTAAACACGTTTTATCGCTATATGTTTCTGCATAGTTTTACCTTTTTTATGGAAATATAAAACATAAAAAAGTAGTTAGAGTATTATTTTAATTGATAACAAAAGACATAGGTTTTTTGGTTTTTTATCACATAGATTTCTTGATTAAAATTTTAAATTTAAATTCATTTTAAAATTAACGCACGGGCTTTTATATTTATCAACCCTAAAGCTAGGATCACACAGAGTGATAAACCTTTGGTTTCTACTTGTGATTTCTCCGTGGACGGAGTTCAAAAAACCGTCTGTTTTGTGTATTTAAGCCCCGTCGACAAAGCAATGATTTTTTTTTGTTTGTCAGGTGATAACTGTAGCCGACAGGCAGATGTGACGGACAAAATCCGTACGGAAACAAAAACCGTGTGGCCGACTGTCGAATTTGCAATTTTTCTATGATCCAAAGCTGCTCCAAACGACTTTTTAGAATTATTTTTACTGGAAAGATATCATAAAATAAATAGAAATGTTAACCTCACTTTTTTGTTTAGTTGGAAAGTTATTTTACAGGGTGGCAACAACTTTTTACCTAAGCTTTTACTGAATAGCTACAAAAATATAATTATAAATGCCCGAATCAATTTTTATTTGATCCGAAAGTTATTTTACAGGGTGTTTTTTTCTTTGCATATGCTCCACAGCTCCTTTTTATTTTTACAGGGATTTTTTTTCTTTTCATATGTTCCACAACTATCCCCAAATGAATTCGGGAGTCTTTCTAATTATTTTAACTGAAAAGCCACCAATTAATAATTCGAAATGCCTCCAAAATTATCCCCAAATGCCGTAGTAGGACATTGATTTTTTTTAACTGAATAGCTACAAAAATATAATTAGAAATGCCAGAATATTTTTTTTATTTGGTCCGAAAGTTATTTTACAGGGTGATTTTTTTCTTTTCATATGGTCCACAGCTATCCTCAAATAAAGTCGGGAGACCTTCTAATTATTTTTACTAATAAACCATTGTAAAATTATTACAAATTCCCACCTCAATTTTTTTTTTGTTTGGTCAAAAAGTTTTTTACATGAACGTTTTTTAATTGTTTCACAGCTAACCCCAAATGGACCGTATCCGTCTGTAGGTTGCAGAAACGGAGATTTTATCCGTCAAAATTCCCACGGTTTCTCCGTCCCACTCGGTTTTAAGTGATTACACTATAACGGAGAAACCGTCTTATTTATCCGTCACCTTTATCAAAATAACGTAACCTCCCAACATTAGCGGAAGAGAACCCTTCGGATCAGGATTCTTTACACCTCACTGCCAGACTTATGCAGTATTTCAAATAATCGTATTTTAAAAAATATTTAAAATACTGTGTCATTAAAATACTAGTATTTTAAATACCATTTTCAATTGTTTCTTTTGTAATTTGTATTTTTAAAATAATATTTTCAAAAAAAAAAAAAATGTTAAATTATATTTTTGATAAAATATTTTATATTTTAAATACAAGTATTTTTCAAATATTAAAATACTATTTCTGTATTTAAAAAACCAAAATACGTTTTCAGTATTTTAAATACTAACGGCCGATTTTTTCACCGAGTTCGAACGCAGTTGAACGCGGTTGAACGATCGAACCCGGTTCGAAGTGATAACACTTCGATTTAGCACTTTTCATCCATTCCATGTGTAGTTGAATACGCGTAAATAATAAAATAACAATACAACAACAACAAAAAGATTATATTAAAATAATTTGTTAACATATTTTTTTAAAAGGGAAAATAGAAATTTGTATGTTATGTTATGAAATCTTTTTTTTAATATAACAAATATAATTGAATGATCAATGAGATAATTGGTTGCCAATTATGGTCTGTTAGATAGATACTATGCTCTGTTGCCACAATATTTCAAATTTGATTCAAAGGATCAGGAATCCATTTCCATTTGCATGCATTGAATTTTCTTTTGCGTCCAAACAATAATTATTTTCTGCTTTTAAATATTAAATAGAATCGACTAACATTTTATTACTTTATTCAAAAAGTATTTTAAATACTAATTACATAGTAGTTTGCATTTTGTATTTAAAATTAATCATTTTTTTTTTTATTTAATTTTCATATTATTTTATATATTGTATATTTAAAAACATATGAATTTTACTCTACTCTACTCTACTATGATTTTAATTACTTTTTTATATTTAAAGTACTGTATATTTTGTATTTAAAATACATTTTGAATTGATCAACCCTAAAAAACAATGTTTTTCAAATAAATTCTCAACTTCTCTTTTTTGGTATATGTATTTGACCACCCCTAACTTTTTTTGGGCAGCAAAGGGTTAAATGTAAAGGAGCAGATTGGTCTGCTGAATAATTTAGAGGGTATTGGTATTGTCAATCGCTTCAATAGAGTCAGATGTCTGAGGTTAAAATCTAGCTATTTTTGCAAACGACGAGACAATTTTATAACAAAACGGGGCTAAAAAAATATGTTTTTTTAAATATATTTATAACGTTGATTTATAAACATTTAATTAAAATAATAATAATAAAAAAATAAAAATATTTATTAAAATAATATTTATATATGTATAGTATATATTATATAGTGGTCTCCAAAACAAATATTTGCTCCAAATTAAAAAAAAAAACACTAAAATAAAAATATTGACCGTTTAAATCGTGCTCAGAACGTTTGTTTGTCCACACGCATATATGAAAAACAAAATATGTTTTTGTTGACATATATAAATACATACTCGTATAAACTTCACAATACAAATAAATGTTGAGTGTATTTTTATGTTTCAATAATGTTTTTATAGTAGTATGCTCGCGCATTTCCACGGACAACAAAACAGGAACATGTACTTGTAGTAATTTCTACCGCACGCAGGTGAACATGAAGTACATTACTATTCGCTGTACTATATATAATATTTGTGTATGTTTTTTACGCTAGTTATCACGCGCGCACAAAAACTAATGAAACATACATTGGTTTCGTGGTTTTTTGTCAGTTAAATTAGATGTTTGTGGGGTTGTTGACACATTCGCACGCTACTATTAAACTAAACAGCATATAGAACTGACAAAGTATATATATATATATATATAAATACTATGCAGGAACATTATAATATAGTATATATAATTTTAAAGCTCTTACTAACGTGAATGGAATTGTATCCCAAAACCAAAATAAAATTTCTTTACAACTTTCTATAATTACTAACAATCAAAAAGATGTTCCTAAAAGTACTGTTAGGACTAATAAACATGGGTATATATAAATATTACAGTATTTCGCTTAAAATAATAGAGCAAATGTGTCTAGGCTAGGGTACCTATTATACTTTCCCAAAGATTTGCCGCATTGCTTGATGGTTAATGGAGCAGCACATGCATCTTGGATATATGCAAACAAAGTACGAGTATGTATAGACATAAGTACGAGTAAATATATATATATATACTATCATAATAATAAATGTACATGTGTATATAATTGACCGTATATATCGAAGACGAATCTCTACTATGTAATATTATACTGTACACATGCATAAATATTCGAGCATTTCGATTAATAGACCATCAGAGCGGGTGAGGGTGGAATGGTTAGGATTGGCGAGCAGTCTGTGGTTGGCAGTAGCCAAATTATTATATTTAATCTAAAATGCATACACACTGCGAGCTTATCTGTGCAAACACTCTATATAAGCCGTATATATAATGTATATTCTGGTTTTAGCCGATTATCCCATACCGTTGCTAGTTGGGCTGGAAAATTGAATCAAACTGTGATAAGGTTGAAGCCGCCTCTCTCTTTCTCTCTCTCTCTATCTCCAGTCTCTAAGCTCGAAATAAGGATTGATTATAATTTGCGACCACAAATTGATGTCTTTAATTGTGAATGTTTGTTATCGTTTAAAGGTGCTTGTTTGAATTATTTGTATTTGATGTTTCATAAGGGCATCCCTGTAAAATAAGTAATCCACTGAGTTCACATTGGAAGAATATTATTTATTATCCTTAAGTCAATCAATTCTGTGATAAACTCGAAAACTATAGAAGTATTAATAAAATGTTGTCTATACTAGATTTGAATAATTTTTCAATTCGACGTACTTTAGGTTAGGTTAGGTTAGGTTGGCGGTGCAAGAGATGCACCGATCATAGGTTAAGTGCGGCCCATAGCAAACCAACTAGTTATATGGTAGCAAAAGTCCAGCCAGTTTTATTCCAGTATGCTTCGGGTTGCTTTCGGTCTTAGAGCTATTATGAGGTTTTTAATTCCGGATATCGAAAAACCATCCTAGGCATGAGTATCTGCGCCATGAAAGTGTATTGCAGTGACATAAGATATGTTCCGCCGTTTCTATAGTGCTGTCTCCTTGCAGAAGGTGCATTTGTTAGTGTCCGACAGACCTATTTTATGCAAGTGTCCTTGCAATAGACAGTGTCCTGTCAGTATTCTTACCATACTTCTGTATTCCGTTTTTGTTTGCGAAATCCGTTGTTTGGTTCTCTTTTGGTTTAATGATGGCCACGTATCTTTGCTCACTAAACACCCTAATTCATTTTCGGTTTGAGTTGGCTAGCAAGCTCTCGTTTCCGATATTGTATAGATGCTGAAGAGGTTGAAGTATTTCGACGTACTTTACAGCGATAACAAAGTTTTTATAGCTTTTTACGTTATCGTGCTGTTACTTTCTAAGTTGGACCTCAAAAACAATTAATGTGTTAAAAGATTTCAGTCTTGTGTCTGATGACCTTGGATATTTGAAGGCCATTAGGGAAAAAGTGGCACACTGCTTTGAAAAGTTATTTATAATTATGTCATTTTATATATCAAGTCATCTGTTAAATTAAATATTAAAAATATATTTTAGATTGTTTTTATTATATTTTTATCGTTTTTTATATGTTTTTCTCCCATGCTCTTCAATTTAACGTAGGTCTGAAATAAATAAAATAAACTAAATAAATAATTGCTGCATGACCTCTTTTTGGTCAAGGAGATGCTGTATTTTGGTCACGAGGAATATTAAAAGTCGACGAAACATTGTAATAGCACTGATTTATTTGCATGCGCTATGAGAGAAATAATGGATAAACATTAAAGCACAGATTTGGTCAACTTGTCTCATTTACATATTTTCTATTGTGGAGTCTAGCAGGATAACTGTAAATTGCCCATCTTTTATGAAGGGAACAATTATAAAAGGACTAGACACCTTAAACGTAATCAAAATTGACCTGAACGAGAGGGGTTTTTAATTCATTATCCTCACATTAGTTGTCTGATAAGCTCATGAATGCGTTTTTAAGAGTTAATTAAAATTTTAAAGTTTACGATTGCAAAACAAACAACATTTTGAGGGCCTAATTTATATTGCGTATGGATTTGGTGCAGAATTTTTTTTAGAAATGGCATACAATATCCTTTAAAGTTACGAATGACAAAAAACTTTTCCTAAATCAGTCCTCAAAACATACTTAAGCCTAAATTTTACTAGTCGCGAGTTGTTTAAACATCTTCAAGGACCTTTAAACGAGACATAAAGTTCAATTATTTTATTGACTGAAGGACGAACGATTTAATTAATTTACATATTTAAAAAAATATCCATAAGTATATTTGGAAATCGATTCACACTAGTTTTGTTTAATTTAATTAAAATACAACAAAATGATCAGTAATTATAGTCATTGTTCATTTAAATCGTACATAAAATAAAAAAGATACAAACATATTAATATTTTAAATATGTTATTTTAGTATGAAGTCTATACTTACTTAAACATATTTTATCTGTATACTTCATTTATTTAGTTAGAAAATATTAAGTATCTTTGATTAACTACAACTTAGTTATTTTTAACCCGAATACAACAATTTTTAAATATTTTTATAGATTATTTATCTTTCTTCAAAAAAAGAAAATAATAATAGTGTGGACCGATTTGCAAGTATATTTATTCTTCATACTATTAATAGATATCTCGAAATTCATTTAAACGGTTAGCGCTTATTTAAATCATTCTAAAAAAATACTGGAAACACAAATTTGTGGTAAATACAATTACCTAATCAAAACACAATGATCTTTTGTGTTTTGAAACACATAAGTTATTTGGACGACCCTAATGCCCATGCTTCAAAACATGTCTAAGACTTTTAATTGCATAACATAAAAATTAATTAATTAAAAGACATTTATAGATTTTATTTATAATAATGATTTTTTAAAATATTTTTTTGTTAATTTTTTTTTGTGGTTTATGCTAATAATTATTTCTTTTTAAAGATCATGTGTATTGTGTACGGACAAACTGATGACAATGCGTATTTCCCAGTCTGAATTAAAGTAATATCAAATGACTGTAAAGCTAGTGAGATCTTCATTGCTATACATTTATATTATGTAAAAATATAAATATAAAAGGATAAAAAGCTATAAATATATATATATATATATAACTTTAAATTCTTAAATGTACCTGTACAGTACATCCTCGATAGTCAATAAACGATATAGCTACATCGCGGATGAATAAACAAACCTTTTACACACTACACACCTATATAATACATATACTAAATATAAAATACATATGAGTATAAGTCTGTATCCACGATAGTGCCTGTTCCTTATAGCTGTTTCTCAAGCGCATTTCTGGTGCGATGAACTCGCGTGCTTTTTACCGATGATGCTTTCGTATTTATATGTTTGAGTTGTTTGAGTGTGTGTGTGTGTGTGACTCGATGCGATATTATACATTTAACATTTAATGTGCATTTTGTTTATAGTCGCTGGTTTTCTCGTTATTTTAGTATACATTCATTTATTTTGTTTAACAGTGTATATTTAAGACGATCGTATGTGTGCACTAATTTGTACAGTGTACTGCAAGAATTAAAGCATTAGAGGGTGTGAGAAGACTGAATGGATTTCTTCTTCTTATTAGTAAATATGCTTTACAAGTTGATGAGGTTTAATTTTTAATTAGTTATGCCAAAATTACAGCTAGCAAAACCAAGCATTTAAATAATATTTTAATAGTGAATACAACATTTTTACAATCCTTTTATCATATAAAATTTGTATACATTGGCGAAATACTGTTAGAAATAGTTTAAAATTAAAATAAACTTTTGTGATATAAAAAACAATGTTTTTTTTGATCTTTTATATTGTGGTCTCCTTATTTAACCGTATCTGTCTTTACACATTAAAATGATTTAAAATTGTGAAATTAAAGAATATAATTTTAAAAGTAATTGTTTTTCTTTTTTATATTACTTTTGTAAGTATACTTAGCTTCCAAACATCATGCGTCTTCAATCAAATTTTCTGAGAATGAATTTAATATCACCTTTAATATATTTTTTTACATATAACCATTAAACCTATATTCAAAACGTCTTCACCCTGTTCCAAAGTTCCCTCCGCGTAGAGTTTCACTCAACGAAATCGTTTCATCGCTTCAGCAAGAAGTGAGATGCACATACGGAGAGAGGACATAATGTTCTCAAAATACCGAATGCGTATTAAATATTTATTGCTTCCATGCAATGTGTACACTGTATAGTGTACACAGCATAAATATGAACACATACAATAAACATTATATATATAACACGATATTCAAGTAAATGTTTGTAGTATATGTAGCTGCTGTATTTAGGAATGACGGGATTTCGTAAAAGGAAATGTTTGCGTGTGTCGCATGAACTAAAGTATTGCGCTCGTGCGAATGCTCCGCAATGGAATGTGTCGACTATTTATGGCATGAGCATCTTCGGTTATGTTATTGTTAGGCCGGGTTTTTTACCATTGTATAATCAAGTTTTATGTAACCTGCCGGGTTCGATGAGAGAATGGTTTGCGATTTACTGGTTACATTTTTCTTTGGGTAAGATGTTTGTATAGAAAAGTGTTTTTTTATATATATATTACCTATTTTATTGCTTTCTGGACCGAAACATATAATGACTGGATTTTAAAATGCAACATTACTGCGAGAAACCTTCACTTGAAGCTGAAAAAATTATTAAAAATAACCAATCTAATGTTCATGTCTGTTCAGTCTTATTCCAAAAGAGCTGCAGATCTATATATAAACAAATAAAGAAAATACAACAAGTGCTGGTCTGGGCCGCCTCTGTAAAGCTCTGTAAGATTATATAGAAGAAGTATCAGGACTTCGTGAAATATCTAACTAATACATTTACTTCCTTCCTCGGATGGTGGCCCAAAGAACTATAAACGCAAGCAAAAAATTGAAAAATCTACGGCATCTAATTTGTCCA
Source organism: Bolitophila cinerea (assembly GCA_010015015.2). Classification (NCBI taxonomy): domain Eukaryota; kingdom Metazoa; phylum Arthropoda; class Insecta; order Diptera; family Mycetophilidae; genus Bolitophila; species Bolitophila cinerea. The sequence continues at coordinate 102 of JAAAKO020000564.1, read as the reverse complement.
ATAAAAAATAATCCCATGACAGTTTATCCCAAAAACCCAAAACAAATGAACCAAAAAAAAAAATTCCCGATTTTTTTTTAAATTTGAAATACAATTTTCCCC
>JAAAKO020000453.1:0-21484 GCA_010015015.2 Bolitophila cinerea | reverse complement strand
GATTGTATCAGTCTTGAAGGAATGTATGTTGATGAATAAGATCGAATTTTGCCAAAAAAAATGTGTTTTTCTTAGTTTTTATTTTAGTATGATTATTTTAGTATGATTTATTTATTGCAAAAAAGCTGTAAAATAGCTGTTTATTTCGATTGGCCTAAAGACAGTTTGCAAAATTACGTCGTCTTAACTTAAAAAAATTGAAATGAAGAAAATCACCCGAAAAACGTATTTCAAGTTAACCTAAAAAAACGCCCATTATAAATTATTTTTAAGGGAATTTGTTTATGGAAATATATTATATTAATTCCATAGTTATAAAGTCATTATAAACATTATAAACATGACGACGATTTAATCGATCCCGATTATGCAATCAAAGTTGAACCACTTTCGCAGTCTACTCCTGTGAAGAGAAGAAAAACAAACGAAAAATCAATTTCACAGAGAAAATCTGCAGTTTTAAAAATACTTATAAAAAAAAAGTTGAGCGAGAATGGACCTACGAAGAAATTGTTCAACTAATAATTTTTTATGGGACAAAAGAACCAATGCTTCCTTCGGATTAACCGACAGATTGTTTATTTTACACCGCATTTCTACAATAGATAGTGCTTGTTGAAACACGCCAAATTTTGTGGGATATTGGTGGTGACTACAAATTGCCAAAAGAAAGTGTGTGGCAAGAAGTCGCAGACTTTGTCGCTTCGAGTGTAAACGATTGCAAAGCGAAATGGTCACATCGTCGCACATTATTTAACACAAATTTATCGAAATATTGCTAGAAGAAGTCTGGGCAAGGATCGGACGAAACCAATATGGTCCCTTGGAAATTCATTAAAGCCATGATGTTTTTGGAAGCAAATAGAGTACTCTAATCCACGGAGTCGACCACATCTTTGAATTTGGTAATTATTGCACAAATATATTCGGCATCGGCTTCATCAACGTCCGTATCTTTAAATAATAGCAACAAAATGGATTTAAAAAAGGGTTGGATGCATTGCACTCCATTTCAGCCCAACAAGCGCAAACAAAAGATAAATTCGGCGCATTTGAAGATTTCATCGCAATTACATTGCCCTGAGCAGGCATTGTTTGCTGAACGGAAAATGGCCCGTGTATTCAACGACATAGTGGACGAGGCAATTTCAATGGTAATAATATTACAATTTGTATGTTCACATTTCGTTCAACTAAAATTTTCCTCCATTCCATAGCCACAACAATCTGCTTTGGACAAAAGTCACTCAAATGACACAAATTAAAAAAATATACATTAATTATAATAATTATAATTATGTATTATATGTATATAATTATAATAATGATCATTTATATTTGTATTTCTTATTTTTTTTTTTTCAACTCAATAAAATGAAATAAACTATTCTACATTTAAATCATTTTGTATTGTCACTAGTATATGCCTTCTTTGATGAAATAGTTATTGTATTCATTTTGAACGTCTTTGGCGCTGGATTGGGGCTCTGTGCGTGATCTATCCAAAGGAAGCATTGATCTAGTTTCATTATTATTGCTTTGCCAATCACCCGGTATACATTTACCTTGATCGTCGTAATGGTCAAATGTCATGGGTGGTGCGTATTTTGTCTTATGTGTGGTCATTTAAAAATTATGAAGAACACAGTAAGCAAGCGTCACTTTTTTTGATTTTTCGGCATCTAAATTAATGGGCTTTCGCAGACATAATGCCAAACACATTTTCTATAATACAGTTAGCACGACTCAGCCGGTAGTTGTAGACGCGTTGAACCTGTGAAAATCAAAGTAAAACATATCACAATTCATATACAATCGGCTGTATTCACGCACGCTCTTAATATTTTAGGTTTTAGACCTTTTAGACATTTTAGAACATTTCTAAAATTTATCATGTGTTTCCTAAAATTGAAATATTTGTTGATTTTAGCGTAAAATTGAGTAAAGATCATATGCTAAAAACATTTAAATGAAAACAGTTTTTATAAGAGAAAATCGTGTTTTAAAATGTTCTAAAATTTCTAAAAGGTCTAAAACGTAAAATATTTTGAGCGTGAATACAGCCGATTACCCCCAGAAATTTGACTTTTAAAGTCAATTGGAGGACCTTCATTAAAAATAATTGATACCAAAAAACCTGCACTCCATAATTCAACCCTTTCCTCAAACGTTTTTTATATAGAATTTTATCAAATCTTTGAACCCTCCCCCCCTTCAAGGATGTTAATGTTAAATGGTGTCTGGAGGAGCTCTGCTTGGAATATATTGAATATATTTTAGAGTTTTTGATCCCTTATGTGATGGTGGTCTTACTATCCTTATACAGGGTGATCACCGCCATAGACCCCAAAAAAGTTTAAAATAGTTGTCGTTCCCTATCCTTAAACACACGCCCCAAAAAAAGAGATATTTAAAACTTTAACCCCTCCTCCTATAAAGGGGATAGAAGACCGACAACAGTTTTAACCGTTTTTTTGTCTAGAAAAGGACCTCTTTTTAAGGTTAGTAGGGCCCCATAAGAGTTTAAATGTTCTCCAATACTTCACCCCTCTCTTTAAGGGTACGCTTGACCGACACTTAAAGTTGTCCTTAAAATCACCCGCTTCGGAAATCGTAATCGTGCCAAAGAAATGATCAACAAAACCGAAACAAAGATCACAATTTTATAAGACTTGTGTACTAGATTTTTTAACAGTTTTTTTACGAATGTAGTACTAAATTTTTGAAATGTGGCTAAGCTTTGACTTTTCAATGCAATTTAAACTGGACATAAGCTGACAGTTTTGTGTAATCATAAATGTATGAAGTTTCGTTATGTCAACTTGGTTAACAAAATAAAGTCACAAAAACACAAATATAATTATGAATTATTTAAAATGAATAAATAATGCAATTTTATATAAATATTTTGATAAGTTATATGTACTTTAAAAACAATTAAACTATATGCGTTGTGTGGATAAAGGTTGATCTGGTTTTTATCGGTGACCTTAGCGATACTATTGCCAAAATGACAATAAATAAGGAAGTTTTGGGTTTTACGACCGAAGTGGCTATGAATAGACTGTACGAAGACATAAAGACAATTTTAAATCTTCATGAAAAGAAAATTGCTGGCGAAAGGTTTGAATGCAACGCGCTATTTGAGCTCGCTGAAAATTTTGATGTATAATTTATTATTGTTGTTATTTTGTTTCTGTTCTAGTTATTTTCGTAAAGCTAAGTGCTCATTTGCAAGACCCTACGAGAGCCCGCTGGAGTGGTTTTCAATGTTAATCACCTGTTTTGCGATTTTTGGCCTGTTCGGTAGCAATCATTATTATTCCGGTTCCCTTCTTCTAGTCATTCTTTTTGGAACCGTTTCAATTGTGATTCGTGAAAACCTCTTAAGAAGAACTGAAATTCACAGGAAGATTAAAAAGATTCTAACAGAGATCAAACTATCGAAAGAGTTATGCAAACAGTGGACGGATGACAACTATCCGAATATATGCTCACCATTATCGCCCTGCGTAACGCTACAGTGGACCTATCGCGATGGCCGAATTGTTAACTTACCGTGGGCGCTGTTGGTTCAAGGAGACTTTATTGTAATCCGACCAGGACAAATTGCTCCTGGTCTATGTATTGAAGTCAATGGAAAACACAAATTTAAATGTGGCGAAACCTATGGACTATCGCAGGTTAGATTTTTTATTAAATTATATGTTAAAAATATTAAAAAATCTTTTAATTTCGCAGCCCATTGAGCCACCACTAAAACCAACCGCCAGAGCTCCATTGCCAGACCTAGTCTGCATAATGGAGTCTACACCATATCTTGAGAGTCTTCAGACTTCACTGGATAAATTTCTTAAAAGACCTGCTACCATTTACAATCAACAGCGATACCTAGTAAGGCTGTAAACAGTTTGAATATAGCAAAGGATCAAATAAATCATTTCTTAATTTTAGCTTGTTACAAAACACATTCATCAATGGGGATGCACACTGTCTTTGCTAATCACATTAACCCTGGGCGTTCTACGATACATTGGCATATTTTCAGCAGGAAGAACTACATTAAACTGGACTGAATTGTTTCTGGAACTTCCTGTGTGTGCACTTTTGCCAATTCTCCCATTAATGTTTCCTTTTATGTGGATTGCCATCAATTTGTGGGGAATTGCAAGGCTAGAAACGATGCTATCGATGCCGCAACCAAATGCCCAACACCAGCAACAGAGCTCGTTTCAGGAGGATTTGGACACACCCACGTATGAGTGGGAACATGTTCCGCTTCCCGCTAAACAGGTACTCTCCAACTGGATTCGATTGTGGCAAGGAAACAGCAATCTACTGGCGCGTAGCACAAATATTGTTCAGGTGTTAGGATCTATAACAGCTTTGTGCTGTGTAGACAAGAAAGGCATTCTATCGTGGCCTAATCCAACTGCAGAGAAAGTTTTTTTTCTTCGTGATTCATCTGAACAGAGTTCAAGGTCTAGCCAGAGCAGTTTGGAGTCCGAGGTATAGTAAAACATAAAATTATTATGCAGGCAATTTAAATAAATATCTATTTAGACAACGCACAATGAAAAAACGGGTACAATTGCCGAAGTACTAGATCTCACGCACGATCAGCACAGTCCATTTAAACTTGAATTCGACGATCACGAATGGAAGGTCCATGTGAATTCATTAAAACCGCTAGGTGGGTGTACATAAATATAATAAAATTATTAATTTCCTTTTTAAAAACTCATAATTATTGCTGCAGGTCTAGCGATTCTAGTGAATACTTGCTGCCCACTCACTCAGGCACATTATGCCCAGTTCTGTGGCCACGTAACTGCCGTGGCAATGCTAGATAAAGATTTGGTACCGGTGACCAATCGGTATGCTATCGTTGAATCGAGGTTGAATAGCTTTATGCATGGGTATGTAGTAGACATACCGCTTTATAGCGCTTTTTTATAAAAAACACATAAAATACCTAATTAATTTATTTTGCATTCGATAGTCTTCAATCAAGCATAAAATTATGTATATAACATAATTAATAAATGTGTTGTCATTCATTCCAAATAGTTCATAAATTTAGTTCTGATTATAATTATATAATGTGGCTTATTTTACTCAATTTTTTTATTTTTTTTAATTGTTATTTTTTGCGCTAAACCAAAAGGATATTCGTGAAATTCCGTAAGGTATGTTACCATTTCGATTTTTGTTTGTTTGATTTGAATCCTGATTACACTTTGTTTTTTTGCTAGTTTTGCGTAATATTTGTTTGATAATTTGTCTTAAAATGTTTTAAAAATATATAAATAAATCAAATAATTCAATTACAGTCGATGTCTCTGTGAGTTAGCTAGACAGATTGGTTTTACCGCCAATGCCAGGGAAATATTTAGTTTGGAGGGGAAAATTGCTAGTTACATGCATCTGGTAATATTTATATTGAAATCATACAAACGAAATATAGTCTAACCTTTTTGGTTTTCAAAGCAACCGGATGTAGTCAAGCGAGATATTCGATTTGCACGACAACTGCAAATTGCCTCAAAAGTAAAGGTGATTTTTTGGGTTTAGTTTTGATTGAACTTTTCGTTGAATTGAGTCTTATTTAAGGTTCCCTTTCCACATTGCTTATCTGTTGTCATGCGTGAATCAACAAGTGGATCATTGCAATTACTTACACAAGGAACTGCTGACATTGTGCTGGACTGCTGTGATGATTTCTGGGATGGTAAAGATCTTCGTCCATTGGGTGTACAGGAGAGAAAAAGAGCACAGGTTTATTATAAATTCTACATTGTTTTTGATCTAAATGTATATCAAATAATTATTTATGCTATAGGATTTCTACCAACGCAGTGCTTTAACAGCATACTGTACTGCTTTTGCTTATCGACCTCTAAGACACGGAATCAGTGGTGCTCTGGCCGGTGGTAATAATAATTTTGAGTATTTTTATAATTTATAATTACATTTGTTTGCCTAGGTAAAACTGGTGAAACAGCATATTTGGAACTTCCACCCGAGTCAAAATACCGAATGGCACACACGGAAACCCTGCAGTACCCTTTTGAAAAACACAATAACTTACAGCACTCGATTAGCACTGATTCTCTGCTGTTCAATGAAAACAAAGAAGATGACATCACTGATGTGGACGGATGCTTCGAGATGCAATGTCATCAGATCTTCATCGGAATGGTCACGATGCAATATCAAGCTCAGAGCGATATTGTGCAATTGATCGAGCGGCTGGACCGTGCTTGTGTCAGATTTGTTCATTTTAGCAAAGAAAACGAACTTCGATCTCGTGTGTTTTCCGAGAAAATGGGTCTAGAGTCTGGTTGGAATTGTCATATTTCACTGCTAAGTGAAAGTAATAGGTAATACAAAAAAATATATAATTTATAATATAAATACTTAAGAAAATGTGCATTTGTAGTAATATACCATCGCCAAAGAGTACAAAATCGGTAGGATGCCAGTCAAACGGAGGTATCAATCTGGAAAATGATGTTACTGGTGGAATTATAAGTGCTGAATGTGAATTAAATCGACTTCTTCCTCCAAGGTACTGTTCCGCAGAGTCAACGTTATAATTTAATATAAAAAAATCATTTTATAGCGGTTTGGAATATAGCAAAAATCTTAGCTCATCTGCACCGGGAGCAATATCAAACCAAGACTGCAGTCTGATGCAACAGTCGGCAATTCAGAATGACTCAAATGAAAGCATTGGAATTGAGGTATATTATAGAAATACCTATAATTTGATAATTTCATTTCAATAATATATTTTATATCCTAGCTTCGTCACAGAGTTTCTAAAGACTCTGCAATGGATGATGAAAATTGTCGGTCGATAAGTGGCCTGACTGATAGTACAGAACAAAGCGCACCAGTTAACTTTGATATGTCTAATAGGGTGCGGTAGCAATTTAAATATAATATTTAATCAGATCAAATAACTATCCTCAGATTTGTGATTTTTTTAGGCAAAACTTCCCAGAGGCATCGAAAACATTCAACCGCACTTGGAAAATGTGGACAATGTACCTTTGCTTGTGTCTCTATTTACAGACTGTTCGGCAGAAGCTACCCGTGAGATGCTGGGCATAATGCAGACGTACGGTGAAATTGTCGTGTGCATAGGATCCAGCGCGAGCAATGCAAATGCCGAGATTTTCCTGCAGGCAGATTGTAGCATTGCAGTTGAGCCATTGTATCCACAAGTTTGTCAAGATATTCCAGCATATAATGAATCGAATTTATCAGAGAAACCAATAAAGAATTGTAAAGCTAACGATGACAAGTGGTTTAAGGTAAATACCTATTTGCAATTTAGATTATATCCCCTCCCATGACTAATATACACATTTTGCATACAGGGTCCAAATCGAGAACACGATAAAATATCTCCCATTTACTTAAGCCGAATGCTAAACTCGATATCATGCTCAATATCAGTGTGTCGCGACGATCCATTATCGATTGTGGCAATTATTGAACTTTCCAGAAGATTCTCAAACGGTTTATGGAGTTGCATTCAAGTATAATATTTTTGAAAATACTTCGTTTAAAAATAAACAATAAATATTTCTTTTTTTTCTAGTTTTGGGCATGCTGTGGTTGTTCTGTGGCTTTTATGAACACGTTTTGTGCATGCTTGGCTTTACCCCCAATGTTAACACCATTTAGTTTGATTTACCTGATGTGCGTGGTTGTTCCATTACTATCGGTTACACTTGTTCGAACCGACCTTGACACGCAGGTGATGAATCGAGCTACAGGAAAAAAACAGACCAAGTTTGATTCGACAGTGTTCATGTTTGTTATTGGCTGCTATGGCGGGAAATTTATTCTGACTATTTTAATAATGGTATTTCGGTTTTATTATACAGTAGAGAATTACAATTTTCATTTCTTTTTTTCTTTTTGTTTCAGTTACTTTGCTTTTCATCATTTATGGCACATCCTGTTGATTTGTTTGGTACGCAAAGTAATACACTCTCGCAAAACTTGGATTTTTCTCGGGCGTCTGTGCTGCTTGCAATCGTATTGCATTTTAGTGAGTAAAGTTAATATTTCTCATAGATTTTATAACCCATGAAACATATTTTTCTCGCAGATGTCATATCAATGAGTTTTGTTCATCGTGATTATTCGGTTTGGAGTAAAAATCCGTTTTCAAATTTGGCCTGGATGCTGGCAAGCAACGCATTGTAAATATAACGAAAACATTTTAAATATATAGACTTTAATTTTTTTAATATTTCTATAGAGTTGGATTCCAAGTTCTAGTTTACATATTAAATATGGTCTTTGATAATGACTTTATCCTGAACATGCAGAACAGCTGGCCAATTGTTTTACTTCTATTGGCTTCCGTTGTGGCTGTACTGGCACTTACTGAATTATGCAAATGGGAAGAACTGAAGTAGGTTTAGATTTAAAATCTGTGCGTATTTATGAATTGAAATCATTGTGCTTGCATCCACAGAGTTAACCTGCGGTATCAGCGAAGAGCACGCCTGGACTTCGGAACAAAACTTGGCATGAACTCACCATTTTGAATGAAGTGTTCTTCAATGTTTTTTGTATATTTTTTATATATGTTGTTTTACAAAGCCAATAATGTTGGTAAGATTATTTTGTTGTTCTTTTTAATATGTTTGTAATTATTTGTTAGGATATTTTTGTAAGCCGCATATAAATTTCAGATTCTCTATTTACTAGCATTATTATTGTGTCTCACTATTTTAAACTCAGGTTAATCTCAGGTTAAGATTTAATTTGAAATGGGTTAAAAACCAAAACCACCGAATAAATTGCTGTGTATAGAAATGCACAATAAAAGTACAACTGCACCGAAAAACTAGAAGTATATTATAAAAAAGATACAATAAATAATAAAATCAATCTTTTAAATTGGGTTTTTTGATTTTTAGGCGAAATTTTGTCCGCTTCAAACGGAAATTTAAATTTTAAACTCTATATTTTCTCGATTGTTTTAGAATTAATTATTGTTCTCTCATCTTTTTAAAATGTTTGTTATATAGATTTTATAAAATAAACGTGCTAAATTTTTTATGCAAAAAAAAATATACGTCATTTATACTAAAACAATCGAGAAAATTATATTTTATTATTTATTTTATTCTTTAAAATCTCTGGTGCCAAATGTCATTAATGGCGGATAAAGTCAGATTCATTTTTATTTACGATGAAACGATATATAAAACATTCACTTGAGCAAATCTTTGAGGAAAAATACTAGCAATAATTGTGACTCATTTTTGGGAAAAAACTTGATATCTGACTGCGATGATTTTCACTGCTAATTCTGATTTTGAATATGTGTCTCCCCAACGTATTTTACAAAAACTTTGCTGACGCTCTGATTAAAAACCAATGCTTCTCATATTTATAGTCTTTTCATATGATTCCAGTTCTAAAGTATATAATATATACTTGGATTTGTAATTTTCTATTATTACTCGATCTTTTATATACTTTATATTCCAAAACCGCTGGATAGAGCGAGGGTCGAAATCTGGAATTCTTTACTAAATAAGAGTTGTTATAGAGTTCTATCCGAAAAATTCAAGATTAACTCGAATTTATTTCTCTATCCAAATTCTATTTGAGAAATACAATAGATTTAATTTGCAGTGTATACTACGGATTTCTCGATAGTAACTCGGTTTTCTGATTTACGATTTTCGGTTTCCTAAACTATAAAATAATATTCCAACTTAGAGCATATACGAAAACCGCTGGCTTAAAGAAGCTCGGGTGTTTTAATTGAGTATCCGATTCGTACTCGTACTCGAAAACAGTTATAATCGAGATAAATTCGAGAAATCAAGATATCTAGCTCGGAAACAGTAAACATTATCGAGGAATCAATGAAGAAAGAAAAAACGAAAATAGCTCGAAAATAGTTATAATTGAGATAAATTCGAGAAATTAAGATTACGAATCTACCTCGAAAACCGTAGGTATTATTGAGCTAGCTGTTATTGTTAAACTCAAGAAATCAAGACATCCAGATCGAAAACAGTAAAAATTATCAAGAAATCACTTACCTCGTAATGAAGAAAGAAAAAAGAAACTAATCTAGCTCTTAAACAGTTATAATCGTTATAAACTCTAGAAATCATGAGTACGAATCTAGCTCGGCAACAGTAGACAATATTGACTCGAATCTAGCTCAAAAATAGATGTTATTGTGATAAATTCGAGTAAAGAAGAAAGAAAAAAGAAACGAATCTATAGCTCAAAAACAGTTATAATCGAGATAAATTCTAGAAATGAAGAAAGACAAAATAGAAACGAATCTAGCTCGAAAACAGTTATTTTAGAGATAAATAAATATTATCGAGAAATCAATTAACTCGAAAACAGTTATAATTGTATAACAGTTAAATTGGAGAAATCAAGATTATGAATCTCTAGCTCTGAAACAGTAGACATTATTGACTCGAATGTAGCTCGATAATAGTTATAATCAATATTAATTCCAGAAATCAAGAGTACGAATCTAGCTCGGAAACAGTAGACATTATCGAGAAATCACGATTTCGAATCTAGCTCGTAAATATTTATTATTGAGATTAATTTGAGAAATGAAGACAGAAGAAAAAAGAAACGAATGTAGCTCGAAAACAGTTATAATCAAGAAGATTTTGGGAAATAAAGATATCAAGCTCGGAAACAATAGGTATTAACAAAAATCAAGATTACGAATCTGTCTCGGAAAAAGTAGACATGATCGAGAAATCACGATTTCAAAACTAGCTCGAAAATTGTTTTTATAGAGATAAATTTGAGAAATGAAGAAAGAAGAAAGAAGAAAAAATGAAAAGAATCTAGCTCGAAAACAGTTATAATCAAGATAAATTTGAGAAATGAATAAAGTAGGAAAAAAGAAACGATCTAGCTCAAAAACAGTTATAATCGTGAAAAATTCGAGAAATCCAGATTACGAATCTCTAGCTTGGAAACAGTAAACATTATCGAGAAATCAAATAACTCGAAAACAGTTATAATCGAGATAAATTCGAGAAATTAAGATTACGAATCTCTATTTCGGAAACCGTAGTCATTACTGAGCTGTTATTGTTATAAATACGAGAAATGAAGAAAGAAAAAGAAGAAACGAATCTAAACTCGAGAAATCAAGATATCTAGCTCGGAAACAGTAAACATTATCGAGAAATCAATTACCTCCAAATAAAAAAAACGAATCTAGCTCCAAATTAGTTATAATCGAGATAAATTCGAGAAATAAAGATTTCGAATCTAGCTCTGAAACAGTAGACATTATCAAAAATAGTTATTATCTAGATAAATTTTAGAAATGAAGATTGATACAAAACAGATGATAATATTGAGATATTTATGATTTACTCGAAAACAATAAACTATATTAAAAAAGTACATCGCAATGTTATTATTATTATTTTTTATTTATTTATTTTTGGAAGTCGTGGAGTCGTTGGAACCGAAGGAGAGTCGCATTAGTGAATTCTCACTATAAAGATACCTCACACAAAATCAAACAAAAAATATAGCTTTTATAATATTATTAGGTCTTTTCAAAGAAATAATACGATTGGGATGATTATTATTCCTAAAATAACTGCATAAAAAGGAAAACTCTCAAAAGTACCCCAATCATCCTCAAACCTTTCTGGGTCAATTTGCATTGATTCAACTATTATTTTCTTTGCAATTGTATTCACTTCAGATACATAAACACATACACAATCCACCCTAACAATTTACCATCGACAATTGCATAAATTCCTCAAATGCACAGACTCGGTCACAGATGGAGCTGCGCCGCACTCACCCTCTAATGTAGGTTGATCGATATTTTCGATTTTAGTTCCCTCCTTCAAATTATTTAGCAAGGGTGTGCCCGTGAAGTAGTGTGTGTGTGGTTGTAAATGTGAGCAATTCTCTGTGTGTAATGTAAAGTGTGTGTGTGTGTATTACTTTGAGTTTCGTTCGAAGCATAATAAATGGAATATATAATCTGTGTCCGATTTCTAGAAGTGCTAAATATAATCTTGAATTAAAACTATGACCTGATATTTTGGGCTTGTGTAATTGGTGTGGTAATATATAGTACAACACGGTGTCGTGTATCCTAAATATTCCAGTGAAATAAGCACAAGACACAACAATGAGACTGTGGGAAGATACCGATGAACAGTACAAAGTACCTATGATCGCAAAACTTCTGCATTCACTTCCGCATTACAATATTACGTTCCACCGGACAAACAGCACCTTTCGGCCCACCGATGAGGTCTATTTGGAGGTTTGTGAATAAATCTTATATATATGCATATGTACATATAATGTATATATGTATATAGCATGTATACTTATTTACTTATATACTAAGAAGTATAGGAATGAAACAAAGAGAGAACATATTGCAATTTGTATAATTTCAGAGTTTAGGGATACTAGGATCGGTTCCAGCTGCCCTATTAATTGTCTCGTTATTTGGCCTACTATTATATTTGCTAACTCGATGTTGCGATCGCAAGCCTAGACCGGCTCACTCCATAACCAGCCTTAAAGTAACACTGTCTATTGTCACTGTTCTTTGTTGTGCCGCTATCGGACTTGGTAAATCATTCTAATTGATATGCAAAGATTATCTTTTAATTATTTTCTTTTAATTCTATTTAAAAAAAATACAGGTTTATACGGAAACGATGATTTGCACAATGGACTTCTCGAAGTTCTGACGGCCGGACGTAAGGTGGACACAATCGTCTCATCTGTACGGAACCAGACACACATTCTAGAAAATACATTGTCTCAGAAGATTCGACCTCAGCTCGTGGAATTGGCAGATATCTTTGATCAACCGGCTTCGAATCAAACTGCATTATCGCAGCTGATTTTATCGTTGAACATTGTACAAGGAAATGTAACGGTAGCAACGAATGCAGCTGGTGATATAAGGAGACCACTAATGGGGATTACAATGTCCGTATTTTTAGCTGTAAGTTAAAGACCTGCAGCAAAAAAAAAACAAACAAAAACAAATACTTTTATGTATTCATTTATGCATTTCTCAGAAAGGAGACCAATGGGAACTGATTCGGTGGCCCGGAACCGTTGCGATTCTAGCACTTCTGCTTGTTTTGTGCGCCGTTCTGCTTGTTGGAGTGGCCAGACACTCGAGATGTGCATTGATCTTGTTTAGCGTTTGTGGACTACTTGCAGTCACCGGATCTTGGTTTATGTCTGGCTTGTATTTATCAACGTCCGTGGCTGTCGGAGATTTGTGCATTGATCCTGCCGATTATCTGGTATCCGAGGCACCCAGTGAATTACCCACCGAAGTGCTGTTGTATTACACGCAATGCGAAACGGCCCGTTCGAATCCGTTCACCCAGAGACTCCGAGAATCACAAAATGCTATTATAAATGCTCGATCTGCGATGAATATTGTGTCGAAGTAATTTATTGTTTATATTCTTAAACAATTTTTCTTATATTTAACAAATTATATATATTTTTTAGAATATCTCTCGTACTGTTCAAATCGTCCGGACTCAGTCCGAAGCTTGGTGCTGTTGCAGCAGATCTAAATACCAGTGATCGCTTGTTGACACAACTTACGACATTGGTTGACTGCAAGGCGGTACATTACAGTTATTTGAATGCGACTAGGGGCTTGTGTGAGGGTGGACTCCTTGGACTTGTGCTAATGCTCATCGCTAGTTTAATTGCGGCAATATTACTAACTGTAATGGTGTGGGTAGATTCGCACACTTGGATATATATACGAAAACGAAACGACTATTCTCAAGTGGAGGAACCGTCGTATATATCCCATCAAATGCCACCTAATCAACAGACAATGTCTAGGACTCTGCCACGAAATTATAATGGGTAAAAAATCATGATGCACTCACGGTACTTTTGATACCTATTTTATAATAAATTTTGTTTTTGTATAGACCTCCGGTGATTAGTGGCTCTCAAACTCTGCAGCATCCTCGAAACCAGAAGCAGAACGAAATGATGGCCGCTCAGAACCACCATCATCAACAGCAACACCACCAGCAACAGCAGCAACAACATATGCGTCACCTGGGCACCCATACCCTAGGACGACTTCCGTCGCACAACCAAAGTCCATCACACCACGGTGGCGGAAAGCATGGTGAGTTTAGATATATTATTGGACAGCTGGTTCCGGTTGAACTACTTTGGCGCCCATCGCTATTAGTAGAAATAGTTGTTTGCTAATTTAACCGATATCACTTAAAAAAAAGGGTTCTTTGAATTTAAACTATTATCGTATAACTTTTTTTAATCAATATTTTTTTTGTATTCAGTTTTATTTATTTTAACTATGATATTCAGATAAATATTAAAAAAAAACTAAAGTTAAAAGAAATATGCAATTGATCTTGATCTTATTATTTTCTCTACAACTTAAACAAAAAAAGCGAAGAAGAGAGAATAGAGATAATGGAAGATTTTTCTATTAGATATTTTGCATGTCACCACGAGTAAAGGTTTTTACCCCCTCCCCCATCGTAACACATCCGTAACAATATTGTAGACCCCCTCTCTAAAATTACGTAACAAAACCCTTAACCCCTCTAAAAAATTATAAATTCAAAAAAGTCAAAAAATTAAAATAATTCAAAAATCGTATATTCCGGCTAATGGCTCATTCGGCCTGATAACATTCGGCCCGATGACATTCGGCCTAACGGCTCATTCGGCCTGATGACGTTCGGTCTAACGGTTAATTCGGCCTAATGGCTCATTCGGCCTAATTTCTCATTCGGCCTGATAACATTCGGCCTGATGTCATTTGGCCTAACGGCTCATTCGGCCTAATAGCTCATTCGGCCTGATAACAATCGGCCTGATGACATTCGGCCAAACGGCTCATTCGGCCTAATGGTTCATTTGGCCAAATGGCTCATTCAGCGTGATAACATTCGGGGTGATGACATTCGGCCTGATGACATTTTAAAATTTGGCCTAACGGCTCATTCGGCCTAATAGCTCATTCGGCCTGATAACATTCGGCCTGATGACATTCGGCCTAACGACTTTTTTGGCCTAATAGCTCATTCGGCCTAATGATTCATTCGGTCTAATGGCTCATTTGGCCTGATGACTCATTCGGCCTGATGACATTCGGACTTATGTCTCAAATTTGTTGTAAAATTCTGCCAACCGTGTAAATGGACAATTTTTGTCAGCCAACGTTTTAAGAAAATAAATTTCACCTTTCTTTCCATTGGCAGACCACTTCCAATCGTGTAAACACTCTGCATTGGCCAGTGGTTAAACGTTGGCAATCATTGGCTGGTATTGTTTGCACATCTGCCAAAATGGTCAACTAACTGGACGACTTTTCTTCATAAATCATATGGCTGGTATTGTTTGCACATCTGCCAATGGTCAACTAACTGGACGACTTTTCTTCATAAAATGAAAATAAAAGTGAACGTCATCTGCGATTGTAATATTTTTTTGAAGATCCATAAAAGACAATAGTGACAATATCAACCGTTTGTGTTGGGCATCGCGAGTAGCGGAACTGTCGTCATTGTGGAGAATGTAAAATCGATGTGGTTGACATTGACGCAGATAAACGGCAAGACAGAGGCAGCATTTTTTGGCAAAAGCGGACGTGGTACGAAGTCATCCAGCACGATTAATTATTCAGTAAGGAACAACAGAGACGGAAAGCCAAATGTAAAGTGTTTCGGTTGGGGCCAGACTGGTCATAACAAGAAGAAATGCCCATCGAGGTCATTAAAGTTTTCGATCAGCAACGCTAAACCATCAGACGCAAAGTTTGCGCTTGCTTTCGGCGCGACCACCGGCACAACGGAATATACCGAATCGATGCGAGACATGTGCGATGCATGTTGGCCAAGGGTGGCGAGAGATCATTGAATGGCATCGGCGTTTGGGGCACCTGAGTTTCGGCGGATGCAGCGCAGTTGAATTCAACGGTCAGAAGCAAGACCCTGGATAGATGCATCAGCTGGTCCGAGGAAAAGCAAACGCGAGTTGCTTTCAAGAAGGCCGATATCATCATCAAAACACAGAACGTGCTCGAGTTGGCTCATACGGACCCATGAAGACACCGCGACGCGACATTGGAAAAAGCCAATCGGCTGTGGCCGAAGCGTTCCGGAGATTTAAGACAGTTGTGGAAAATCAGACCGGCCACAAAATATGGGATTCTGGTCTGACAACGGCACTGAATTTTGCAATTGAATAATGGATAATCTGCTCAAAATCTGGAATCATCCACGCGCACGTTGTATGTTGTCAGATGCCGGTATGGACAAACAGCTTTGGGGTGAGCCCATAAACCATGCTGCCTATCTATAGTTAATCGCTCTAACGGAATATCCACTCCAGAGGAAATCTGGGCTTATGTGAAGCAGAATCTGAACGATCTCTACGTTTTTGAGTCGCCGGCCGCATATGTTGTACGTCCAGAAACAAAAACGTCAGAATGACCCGACCAGCCAACGAATTGTGGGCAATCGAGACGGAGTGTTACTGACAGACAAATTTGGATCAATGTTCGTTGCGGTCAGCAGCAATAGCGGTAAAGACGATGAAGCACTGGGGTCAGTTGGGGATGTAAAAACAGATGAGGCATCTCAAACGGAACGATCTGAAGAATCAACTTATGATAACTAATGATTTCGATGATCGATATTAAGACGAGACAATTGATCCAGGCGTTCAGAAAGGAAAGGAAAGCCAGTCGTTCGAGACGAATTTATCTTATACTTAACCGTCAAGAGTCCATCGAATCCCCGTTCGGAAAGCAGTGGATGGAGAACATAAAAGACGAGTTGGCATCATTCGAGACCAATGGTACGTGGTCAATAGTGGACATTCCAGGAAGACGCAAGCTCATTTAAACCATGTGGGTATTTAAAAAAAACGCGCCGAGGATTGGTACATCGTGCACAACAAAGCACGACTCGTTGCGAAGAAATGCAGAGGTTTGATATCAATTATGGCGAGACATTCTCACCAGTCGTTCGATACAGCTCCCTCAGAATTTTAATTGCATTGGTGGCCCAACGCGGGTTGAAGACCGACCAGATGTATGTCATCAACGCATATCTTCAAGGGAATCTGGATGAAGATGCTGAAGCTGAAGTTGTTAACCAAATTTCACATGAAGGATTTGGGTCGGGTGAGACCCTGTGTGGGCATGACGATCGTATACAATGAGAATTACATCACCATCGGTCAAGAATCGTATGCGAAATAGCTCTTAGCGAGATTCGGCATGATGGACTGCAAGCCCGCGTGGGTTGCCCTTGCGATTTATACTTGAAATTGTCTGGTTCTGACGGACCTAAATTTGAACGAATGGGCTAGAAGACAGCGGACAGATAAGCGGTTTCTTCGATGTTGACTGGGCGTATGTAAACGGACGAGCCTGAAAACCAGTATCACAGTATAATAAATATCCCGGCAATATCTCACAGTCACATTTCTTGAAATAATGAGAAATTCCGGGAAACAGAATATTAACAAAAAACCGCGGTAAAAATCCCTGGAAATCCAGGAAATCCTGTAAGAATCTCGGAAAATTATTGGAAATCTTGCAAAATCTCAAGAAATTTTGGGAAATCTCCGAAAATAATTATTTATTTTGCTTAGTGTAATTTTTTTGATTTTTTGTTTTTCGTTACACCGGAATTTCGAGGGATCCTGGGAAAATCTCGTTAAAATCCCGGGGTAATTCATTAAAAATATCGGGGTATTATGGGGGATAACCTTGGAAATACCTGGGGGAATCCCGGGGAAATCCTGGAAAATCATTAAACTATATATAGTGTCTTGTAGGTTTAAACGAAAAATTTAAAATTATAACTGGCTATTTATAGCAGCAGAAAATCTGGACATTTTCTCTATAATTTTCATTCTTTGGAACTTCCCTCCCCAAAACTCACTTTGGAAGAAGTTATTTAAAACTTTAATTCCTCCTCCAGTAAATCCTCCTGACCGAGAGCTTTTATACCATTATGTAGTAGTGGCCCAACTGTTATAAATAATGTCGGTCTTTTACCCCCTTTAAATAAAGATGCATAATAGAATAATAATAATCTATTTTGATTTTGGAGCTATTGTCAAAAATATAAATAAAAACATTCTTTTTTAATAAAAATAGTCAACAAAATGCGATTAATTCATAAAGTTGTAAAAAACATGTTCGATGGGTCGGTTGATATCTTAAAAAATTCCAATCACACCAAATCAACGCATTTTAAATTGTTATTTTTTTTTAAATCACACAGTAAAATCAGTTTTGGCACAGTTACTAAATAATAATGCAAAATTCTCATTGCAGGAAACCTAGGACCCAACAACGGCAAATACGCGACCTTGAGCAAGCAGTGCAAGACATTGGAAGCCAATGACTTTTACTGAAAATCACCAGTCTGCAGCGACACAAGAAAACCACCACAGCCACAACCAAACTACAATAATTCTCATACTCACTACCAAAAACTCAAACCTAATCCCTACAATCATCATCATCAGAAACAACTCGCCTCCGAAAATCCTGGTGGATACTCATCCGATACTATGGAACGAATGCCGCACTCCGTTCGGGATTCGATCGAAGTGATTCCAACATCAAATACCGTAGACAGTGCAATGTACGAACGGGATCAGCAGATTTACAAATGCTCAACGATGCGACCGTCAGTCGGGTCAGGCGATAAAGGACTATCGAAAATCTACGAAAAGAAATGTACCTTTTCTACGGCCAAACCATCGATTTTAAACTGTCCCTTGCCTGCCATTCCAACGGAAGCCGCCGAGGATGTCAGCAGTTCTGATTATATTAAACTCGACCGAGTTCCGCTGATGAATCAAAGGTATATACAATTAAATATATATATATATATATAATTTAAATAAATATCTAACCTATATTCAAATAAACAGATCCACGCTACATCGTACGAATAAGAATCCACCTTCTGGCAAAGCAATTCCCCCGCCGAAAATTCACGACGACGCTAACGCACCAAAAAAAAATACTAACCCAGAACCATCATCACCACCACCACCAATGCCGGAGTCTCAATCCCAGATACCTCCGCCGAGCGTTCCCAAGAACGCATCACCAATTAACCCAAACGACGAATCTAATTACGCTGTGACTGAATTGTAAGTGTTAAAAATTAGCTCCGTTTATGTTGCATAATAGGATCTTTTAGTCGCTGCAGGCTGAACATTAAAAAAATGTTATTAATTCTAACGAAAAAATATCATGCAAAGAATAAATAAGTAGTTGTTAAAAATAAATGGCTATATATTATATATAGTATATATATTATGTTTATATGTATATGTGTACTTTTCAAGATTAATTAAATATTTAAAATTGTGAGTACTTTCTTACAAAACCCACACAATTAATGTATTAATTTTTAGTACTTATATATATATATATTTTTAATTTTAGCAAATTCTTTGCGTGCTTGCGTTTAGAGTGATGTATAAGATTTGTATATTAATTTTGAGAATGTAATTTAAACGAACATGTGGACCATGTTTATAAATAAAATATTTCTATGCAATTATATGGCTATTCATACTAACATGTATTATATACATACATAAATAGATACAATTTCAAAACATTTAATTTAATTAAATCATATTTATACTTTATATATATATACACTTAAACGAATACCCACAAAGACTTAAAATTAAAAATGGATTCACATTTTTTAGATACAAAATTTAATACGAATTGGAACGCAAATCTGTAGCTATACACTAAAGATAGACGATAGACATATATAAGTATATAATATATGTATATATTACCGTACAGCATATATGTAAGTAATTAATTAATACAATCATTAATACATAATAAAAAAATGTCTGTATGCGAGCAATGATACATATGTATATATAATATGTTTGTATCGTTATACATCCTATTAAAGCGTAAACCAAATAAAAAAAATATAAACAAAAAAATTATAATAAATAACACAGTAAGATAAACCCTTAAATAAAAGCATATTTTTAAATCACATTTTTTTTTTAATCATATAGTAAATTATTTGTTATTTCTCTTTTTTCTATAAAAATCGTATAAGTGTTAGATGGTTAATCTTTATATTTAATGCATAAAATATACAAGTACACATTTTTAATAATAATATATACGAATTAAAAAAAAGACAAAAATAAAGTAAAATGTATTATGTGTAATTAAATGTCTACAGATTATACACACACAACAACAGCAACAATTTGTAAAATGTTTTAATTTTTACTAAAATATTTATGAAATGTTTTAATACTGTTTTTAGAAGGTTTATATAATTTTTTACTTTTTTCTATATACCCTAAACTAAAACAAGAAAATAAATATATAAATATAACAAAGCGACTACACTAGATATAAGTTTGTCTTTTTAATTAATCCATTACACGCCAACACGTTATCATTTGATATAAACTACTAAGAGTCCAAAGATCTAATAATTTCTAGGCCCATCGACCAGCCAAGTCATTCGAATACGTATTCCTTATTGACTTATTTTTAAAGGATCTGCATAAATGATAAAATGATGTGAAGAATTATTTACCAATCCCCGTCGATAATTCACTTTAGATTATTTCACAATCCGCAGTGTAGTGAACTAACGCCATGAATTTTCTTTTGACGTTAATTCACTAGTCGGAAGTGTATTACCGTCAACAAAAATACTTGCTAAAAATAGGTGTTGCCCTTAATTATGAAATGAACTAAAATAATGTATATATAGGGATTTTGTCTAAAATCTGACGTCAGCCCCTATCTTAAACACACTTCTTCCAAAAATCATTTTAATAGTTCAATTTGAACTTTAAATCCTTCTAACTTCTGCCTAAATTATATATACATTTCGCAACTCTTACTTTCGACTAATTAAACATAAAGCTTTTATAGTAGAGGTTGTTACGTGTCATGCCCCAGGAGTTGTTAGGTCATACCCAGGTATATGGTCATGACATTTTTAAAAAAACATTTTTTATGTAGTATTTTTGGAATAAGTTTATGGTCTCCTCCTGATATTGTTAATGCTTCTAAATTTTCTGGCGTTACACTCTTTTATTAGAATTAGAGGAAAAGATCTCGCTTGCTATGGTTGGCTGAGAATGATTTGCTATTTAATTTAATTTAATTTAGCCTTGTTTGTCTTTTGGATAGCCTCCAAAAGCCTTTTCCCATTCCTAAGAGATTAGCCAAAACTTCATCTTGGTAAACTGTATTTTTTTTCATTTATATTTATTTATTTATTTATATTCTGGATCTCTTATTTTTATATACTGTTATCTCTTATATATAAAGGGTTTTCCAATAGGGACGCTCGAACTTTGATAGCTCATTGCGGCCATGTTGTTTGAGTGACAGAGG